>JAODFZ020027536.1:0-18317 GCA_027574845.2 Deinopsis erosa
TCGATCCGATCACGGGAAGTCGGTTAATTTGCCGTCGCAAGAGGAACCCTCATATTTACTTACATACTTACTTACATACAAATGCGAAGTTAATATAGAGAGAGTAAAAATAAACGAAAATTACTAGAAAGGATCGAATCATTGCGCAACATTAATTTGTGATGACGAATTATACTAAAAAATAAACTTTTCAAGGACATGTGATAACAATTTAATTATGCTTACACTCTAAATTTCTGCCTCTTTTGTTAAATACAATTAAGTATTTGTTTTTAATATTGAAATTACTTTTGTTCATATAACAATAATGTTTTAATCATTAATATTATTAACTCATTTAATTGTATATAAAACAATTGTTTAACGTAATAAAATAAAGTAAAGTAAAAATTATTATTTGTGAATGAATAGCTTTTTTAATTAGAAAAAACAAAAGTACATGCATGGAATAAAATGAATTTACCTCTTTATTTGAAGACGCCACTAACCACTATACTTTTGCTCTATATACTGATGAATTTTGTGCAAAGAGATGTAAACAACTAGAGATAAAATGCAAATTCACTTCAATGACAAATACAAGTTAAATAACAACAGACTAAAATTACTTGAGGCTATCGTTTCTAAATCATAACAATTGTATATACTTTTTTCTCTTTTATAATTCTATGTATGTACACTACGGCTTCGCTTAGCGTTGCCTTGATTAATACTAATTTGATATCACAAACAGCAATTTTCAGAAATAATTGATTATACAATTTATTGGTAAGTATACTATAAGTTGAAATATTAACATTTTGAAAAAACTTATTCAAGGCATGCTTTGTTTCTGTGCGCTTTTTTTGGTTGTGGTTTAAATAAATGTTATAAAAGGTAGAAAAGCGTTTAGAAAACGGATGTGGGTGCATCTGCACATTATACACGACAATTCTGTAAAATATACGAGGCCATTGTTTAGGAATGGACAATCTGGTGGTTTCTAAACAAATATGTATTAAACAACCCCCTCAAAACTCGTTGGTGCACTACTCCATTAATTAAACTTGACACTTTTGTCCAGGTTTAAACTACAACTAAATTTTGGTCACTCTCAATAGATTTTAATTAGTTCATAGATTAAATTTATCTTAAAGCATAACTTCTTTCATTGTGATATAATCGTGTTCCTTTAAAGAACAACTGGTCAGGAAAAAAGGTTAATAAGAGATAATCAACTGTCAAATTGCAGCTACATTTTTGTTGCGCGTGTGGTTTATAAAAAACAACTGAGATGTTGGTAAAGAAGACGGAGAGGATAAAGGAAAAAAAAAGAGTAAAAAACCAACATGAAGTGTATTATTAGTGGGCCATGATATCGTGAAGATAATTCGAATGTCAACAAGTAGTTCGAATTTTCGCTTGTTGTAGGTAGACCACCTATGACGAAATTTAGGTAAATTTTTGTATAGAACAAAATGATTTTTATTTATTTACAACAAATCAAATTAATTGCATATTAATAGAATGAAATATTAAATCAAAATTCGTTTTGTGCAATAACAAAAAATAATTATAGGTTACATTTGCAGCAATTTATTAAAAATGCAAAACAATTGTTATTCAATAATAAATTATACGTGTCATGTTACTGAACAAATTTTTTAATCAACTTTCACTTCACTAAACGAACAGAAGGTTCCAAAATATTTTCAAATAGCTTTTTAAGCTAAAATTATTGTTATTACTAACTAAAGTTAATTTATTGTTAGTTAATAATGAGAAAATGTTTTTCTATCTTGAACATTACTAGTCCATTATATTGTAATACGCAAATAAAATCATTCCTTCCATGATACTCTCGTTGCTTAATATTCTATTATTTTAGATATGTTTTTGAGAATGCATTTCGATGAAGTGGTTAAATGAGTTTATGGGATGATGATATGTGTTGTGAGCACTTTCAATTTTCTTAAAGCATTTTGCATGTGTGTGGTTAAAATGGTTTTTAATCTGTGTTGGCATGATCACAATGAAAGAAGACCACCTCGCTAGCCGGATATACCTGAGGGCATTATAATATAATTAGGGAGTTTGCTAACAAATGATTCGCGTTCATGCTGACATGGAAATTAGGCTGTACAAACATTGAGACACCCATCTGTTGCATAACAGACCATATTAATTTCAAATTGCTGCTATTTATTGTTCAACGATTCATCATTAACATCGATATCACGTCGAATCTAATGATATGTTACATATATCGCGCGCATAATTTTCCAACTCTATAAACAATTCATTCATTCTATGTATGAGCAATTCGAATAAAACGATGCGTTTGTTGATTAATTGATGAATAAATGAATTGATGTTGTTGGTACTAGAAAAATGTGTTTTTCTGCGGTAGGTAGCAAAGAAAAGCACTCAACAGGTGACAAGGTGTTAATGCAGTACCATTTCAACATTTGTTTTTCCTATTACCGTTATGGAATTATTTTATCATTATGTAAATATTAGCTTTTTACTGTTTGATGTAAAAAAGTAATGAGCAATTGAAGTTATAAACTAAAAAATGACATTAAATCGGTGATAATAATTAATTAATTAAATTATCTGTTAAATGTATGAATAAATGTCTAAATTTAAGCGTGTTTAAGTTTATAAATAAATATATTTCTGGTAATAAACGTCAGATTAAGATAAAAGCTTAAAAATTATAAAAAACTTTACGTTCTAAAGAGATTATAAAGTTTTCTTGCTTTTTATCGCCTTATATGAATGGTAGGTAATGTAGATGATAATAAATAAATATTTATCGCATAAATAATTTAATTTTATATTAAAATAAAAGTTTTAAGACAAATTTTCCAGCTAAGAAACACAAAAACTCTTTTATATAAAAAGTTAATTATCTTGAGAAGTAAATTTGAAATATTCTAAATATTCAATAACAATTTCTTATTCTTCCTTTGCAATTCAATTTTGTTAAAATATTTGTTTAATAAAATCGAGTTTAAAAGTGAACTTTTCCATATAAAAAAAGTATTTTGTGTTAGATTAATTGGATGAAAGTAATAAGACAAAAATAAATAAAAAAGTTTCTTCTAAATGATGATGATGATAATGATAGTTATAATAATAACAAGAGAAAAACACCTGTAGCCCTAAAGCGAAACACATAGTTGAAGAAAAATCAACAAAGCACGTTGCCATGCAGAAAAATCTTTCCATTAAATCAACTAAATACAATGCATCTTACAATTAGATCAAACCTTTCGTATGTGTAACAATTTTTTCGACTAAATGCATTGTTTTGTGTGTGCATTTTTTCATTTCGCTTAAAGCCATTCTCTTTCTATGACGTAGGTATACGCTAGTTATTCTCAAGATGGTTTGGTGGATCGCCTCTGGACAGGATATGTTACTTATTATATACAGAGACGTATAGAGTTGTTTGTTTAGTGGTATGGTTTGTAACCGCACCATTATATTATCAACTAGAATGGTATTTATTTTGTAACGAACCTATACTCCTTAAAAAATGCAATCTCAACCGTTTTATTTAATCATATACTGTAACAATTGCCTGCTTCTTATAAAAAATTACGTCAAAAAACTTTTTGTTGACTTACTTATTGCAAAAACTAACTTGCATTGTCGTAAAGAATAAAACTAACCTACAGGCAAATAATTCCTTTACAGAAATTTTATATTTCAGCCAATTTGCATATTTCTTATAAACAACTTCATTTTACAGAGAAGCATTTGCTGGATAAAGATTATTTAAAGCAATTAAAAATATTTTTATTGTTGTTTTAACATTTTATTATCTTCTATATAGCAATTTAACATTTCAACGCCTTTTGGTAGTTCAATAAAAAAATTAATTTCATTTCAACGTAATTATAATCGTAAAGGAGTTTTTTTTTTAATTTATAAATAATTAATTATGCACGAAGCTTGTATATTGTCTGGTTAAGAAAATGCAGTGGCAGGCTATAATTAAATCAATAAAGAAAATTAATAATTATTGAGTCATGTAACATGATGACTTCTTATTTGCATTTTATTTTTTAATTAATTTCTTTCATCTTTTTACTAGATTAATTAGCATAATAAAAGGTATCTGATATAATCTTACAATTGGTGCGATATTTAATTAAAATTTCTCGCAAATTATAAGAATATTTAATAGAAATAATCATGTTTTGTTTTATGCTAGTTTTAGCTGGAAGCAATTCCTTTTGTATGATAGAAAGTTTATAATGTTTATGATACCTCATGCGAATATTTTTGGCAAGTTTCGCTCTATAACAACAACAACAACAAGAATATGAAGAAACAAAAGAAAAAATTTATACGTATATATTCATATGCATGTGCTTCTCAACCCTCAAAACAAGTTTATCTTGTTAAAGAAACTTTAAGTGGCACAAGTTTATAGTTAAAACTACTAAGTGCCTACTACAAGAATCTTCAATTTTACAACTTCCCTTTACCATTTGTTTTCAATCACACATCCATCCATCCATCCATCCATCTAAGGCTAAGGGATGTGTCATCACTGATAAGTGTTAAAACTAAACCAAACAACACTCTTAATTTAATATTTCGCATTCGACATGCCTGCACAATTTTTATTCAATTAAATGCCCTTATAATGAGAATCAACCCTTTCATGATTCACACTTTTGTTTTTCTTCAACATCGGAATTGATAGAAAGATGGAAAACACATTATCGGGTATTGAAATCACACCCCAATGTGTTTTTAATAATAATTTAATTCCCCTATCGAATGAGTACATTTTGATGTCACATGGACTTTATTACCTAATGCCAATGACATATTTTTTTAGATTTTATATGCGGGATGGTCCCCTCAAACTATTATTATAGTCCATAATATACTTAATTAAATATATTGAATGGACATAAAAAAGTGCCTCATATTCATAAATTGTATTTGTTGGCGTAGAGAAACAATTTATTTCTGCTGATGTTTTTAATTAAGAAATTCGATAGATCATAGACTATTCAATTTGCTATTCAAAGCACTGGCCCCACTTAATTGCACCTAATTGAGATGGACGCTTACCCTTAATTTAAAGTAATTAAGTTTAGGGATCAACTGGACCTTCTTGTAACTAATCAAATCAGCCAGCCAACAGAATCTAAGAAATCTTTATAAATATTTACAATAGACAAATTGGTTGAACCTAAAAATTTGCGTTCAATTTAATCGAATGTGTCATGGGGATGTTTGCCTCCTAATGGCTGTAATTAAGGTTCTAGTCAAACTCTATTCACCTGATACAGCATCATCGTTATTAGCTCTAAGTATTATTATATTCCTATTACAACCTTGTTTGCTACAGTTTCATCCTATCATTATTATTAGCTGTGCTTTCATTTCGCAACAAATACACACGAGAATTTACACTCACTTAGAAAATACAAAACATCCAAAATGAAAATTCAATTTAAGTAAAGATATAGGTAAGTATAACTAACAATTGATGAGTGTGCGAGTGCAGAAATGGAAACTTCGGGGAATGAAAATAATTAAAGTAACGTTAATTGCAAAAAGTTAAATTCGAGATAAAGAGAATTATATTGCGGTTATCAGTAGCAATAATAAAATTTTATGTGTTTTGTACGCAATTATTTATTTCAATAATTTTATATATTCAGATAATGAAAAATTAAATATTCATTCAATTTTTAATTGCCTTAATATTAATATAGACAAATTGCACACATGAGATAGATTAATTACTCTAATTAAAATGCAAAATAAAGATTGATTACGAATAATAAAAATTGCATTTTAATTAATTAATTATGCTGAATTTCATCCCAATGCGGATAGTTTTTGTCATTTTAATCTGTCTACGCTTTTCCCGCACACCAGCGCTGCTGTAATATTCTCACCCCTTTGATGATGACGACGCAAAGATCAAGCCGCAAGCAATCAACATTAATTAATTAATCAAGCATTGATTAATATTGACATGTGAGCAATAGAATTAGTATTTTTGTTGCATCTCCGCGAATGCAATTAAAATAATTAAAAAACAATTAATGGTATTTTATGCTAATTGGATTGTTTGCATTCTAAATGTTGTATTTTTTCCATAATTGTAGGTTATTATGATTTAAGATAGCTTAAATAACATTACTTCTAATATACATGGGAAATTTGTTTCTCTTACTTGTTCCAACAACAAATTGATTAAGTCGTTAAAAAAACAGTTGAAAATACACACATAATTTCAATCTTAGAAATTTGAAATTAAAAAGTTAATTAGAATAAATTTTTTGGTTGCTGGATAAGTCAAACATAAATTATTTAATGATAATTTGAGGTAAATTAAGAAATTCTTCAAAATGAGCTTAATAATTATGAAAGTTTGTCAAGATCAATAAGTGAAATTAATTTGTTTTTGGTTGTAAACTTTTTTTTGTTATATTAGCAAAATAATTTTAGAGAAATTTCTAATTAAACTAAAATAATATTTGGAGTTATTAAAAAAATATGCTAAATTAATTTATTTATTTTTTGATAAAATCTAAATAAAATTGAATAAATTTAATAAAATTAAGTATGACAAATTAGGTTGTTTTTAAATTAAATAATTAATTTTTATATATTTTACTATGTTACAGTTCATAAAACACCCTGTATAGATAAAATAAAATTAAAATAAATCAATGCAAAACTTTTTTTGTTAAATTAGCAAAATAATAATTTTTTTACAGAATTTTAGAGAAATTTGTAATTAAATTAAAATATACAACTTAGCAACTAATAATTAGAAATATTTAATAAAAAATATGCTAAATTAGTTTAAAATTTATTCATATTTTTCAGAGCTTTAAATTAATTTATTTGTTTTTAGATAAAATCAAAATAAATTTGAATTAATTAAATAATATTAGAACAAATTAATTATTATATATTTTAGACTTCATAAACTAGGGGAGGGCAGTTCATAGAACACCCAGTATAGAGGATGTATATTAATCAACACACAGAACATAAATATCCGAGTTTTTTGAAAAAGTTTCTTTCAATTTGAAATGATAATAGAATGCAGAGTGCTTCTTTTTACATTAGCTGACATTTTATTATTATTATATAAAATATGAAACAATAGTTGGTGTAGTAAAAACATGCAATTTTATTTATTCGCGCGTATCTGCTAAATATTTTATTACATTGTTTTCAACTTTGTTAGAGATATTGTTTCCAATTTAAACGTAGAACATTAGCATTCGAACAATACCAGTTTCACAGTATGTATACAAAATGGGATATTACATTTGTTAACTAAAGTGTATAAACAGAATTTATTGGATCTATTAAAATCATAAATTTTGAGCACATGTGAAGTTGTCAAATGAAATGGAGGGTCCGTTCGACACGTTTCTCTAATTAACTCAATTAGTGAACTGGTCAGTTCTCAAACTATATATGCACACTCATTTTCTCTGATCATCGCTTTTTATGCTAACTGCATATTGAAACGTTTTATCATTTCATTTTCTCCCTCTATAACCCCCCCCCCCCCCATTCTCGTTTTTATATTATCGTTATCTAAAAAATGTGTGAGCACCTGTAGTAAAAAGGTTGTTTTAAGCAATGCATCCGAAGATGAGGAGTTTTACTCAATATTGTAGTAAAACTCCTTCAACAAATTTCCTACGTTTTCTTTGAATTTCCTTTGCTCGGATATCCTGCGGTAATAGGACATCTCTGATATCAGCATAACCTAACATTCCCTCTTTCAAAGGGATCAAATACAAAAGGTTTTGAAATGATATCAGTGTATTCGATCATTGACACTGATAGAAAAGAACATTCTATATTTTCTCATCTAAAAGTATCCAAACATCAAAGAAATGTTAATTTATTTAAAAGTTGCATGTTTTCTTTACTTAAAAGCATTCACAATAAATTCACTCATCAGCAGAGAAAAGAAAAAGAGAAAAAGAGAAAAAGAGAAAATTTAAGTATATAAAAAATCAATCAATTTAATGCTAATGACATAATCATATTAGGTTGCCTTGTTGAATAAAAACTATTGATTTCAGCAAGACGTGAAGCGTAATACGATTTAGGACATTTATGCAGATAATCCATTAAAGAAGTTTGATTAACAAAGAGTTCCGATGTCCATTCGACATCTTAATCTTAATGTTATCTAATGATCTTGTCCTGGCGGTTTCTATAATCTCATTCCACACCTCATCAATTCCAATTTCATCCATGAATGGATAAATATTTGAATTGAAACAATTGTTTAGTGATTAATAATTCATTAACAGCATTCGCATTCCGTTTTATACGCTGAACAAGAGCAACTCTTTTAAATGACAATCAATCTTCGCTGAGTGTCATCTTGATTAAAGGAGACAAATAGAAGCCAATTAAAATTAATATGTTCACACAGAACTTGGCTTTGTTGCCTGCTTGTATATCAATCTACAGATTAGTTTTATTTATTATATGTGGAGCAACTTTTTTATGAATCACAAACGTGAAACAAAAGACTTACCATGTTTTATTTACTTTTTTTTAGTATTTCATTTTAATGCAATTCTATTCAATATAATATTGGCAAAACCGTGTAACAGTAAACAGAAAGCAAATAAAAGAAATCATTTCCATCGCTTATTTGGGGCATCATGCTGCTAATTTGGGGCAGTTAACTACAACGAATAGTTTTAACGTTTCGTCGACTTTTAATCAAAAATTTAAACTTGTTTTTCATCAATTATTCATTCTTTTAGGAATAGGTTAAAAATACTAAAAATCCAAAAAAAAATTCAAAATGCTAAAAATTTGATTAGGTTTTTAGTAGTAGCTTTTTAGCAGTTGCAAAATGACTAAGAATTTCTTACGTTATTAAAGTCTTCTAATTTTTTCTTTGTTTTTATTTATACGAATTGAATACAATACTCTGTTGCATATGAGATTTTATTTCAATGAAAACAAGAAAGCGATTCTATCTTATACCTCCCATTTTAATCAAAGTACAAAATGGAAATAAACATGAGTCATGTTCTTAACATTGACTATAAACAATATTTTTTCACTTTATAAAACAACGGTTAGAAGCATTATTTGAATATTATCGTATATACTAATTTATCCATTCAAATGCCATTCGAAAACAAATTTTTTGCACAAAATTGTTATCTAATTATATCATCACTGAATTGTTTACTTTAAATTTATGTCAATTTGCTTAATATAACTGAAAATAAGATTTTACTATAAAACCAATTAATGAATGTATTAAATTTATATTATGAGTGATTTGACTTATGGAAGGTTTGTTGTAGTAAACAATTTGATTGTTTATTTTATACACAACCAACGCAATCTTTTAACAGAATTTTTGCTCATTTAATTTTGCTCCAATTTCCATTTTTTTTTTCAAGAAAAACACGAAAACCAATTCTTATTGACGGAATTTCCAATATAATATTTTTATAACATTTTTCTCTATATTTCTCTTTGTTTGTATATCAAATGTAATTATACAAGATCAACAAGCAATAAAATTATGCTTGTGGTCTTTATTTCAATCGACAATAACAGTAATTACAGTTTGTTACTTCATTGCTCGATATTCTTAACTTGTTTTTTCAGCCTTGTAAAAACAATTGAACAAATACCACCATCAATTATCTTCATACAATAAACATTTTTTTGGCATATTCATAATAGACGCACGTGTAAACTAACAGTTCGTTAATTCACACTCCAAATCGATTTTTTATTATCTAAAATAATAAATTAAGCGCTTTTTTAAATTGTTTGCTAAACTAACTAGTTCTGTATTGAAATAAATGTGCATGTGTGTGTGAAATAATTGGGCGTTGTGTTCAAACCGCAAAATGCTTTCATGTTGTACGTATAATAAACCTCAAGTTTACATGAAACTATCAAAATCCATCTTTCTTTATTCAATTATTGGATTTTTTTATCTTGTAATAATTTTGTAATTTACTATTCAAGCGTAAGATTTAAAAATGTGTTGGATGGTGTTGTGACAGTTGATAGATCTGTAATTTTGTGCATACGTCCAGTTTGATCGATGTCCTCTTCCAAAATTCCGATTGTGATTGTGTAATGAACCAAAGGAAAGTTTCTATTTCTTTCTACATTCTCTTTATGCATGTTAGATTGATATGGAAATTTTTTCTATGAAAGGTAGTCTCCGGCTGACTTTTATAAACTTTTGTGTTTATTAACTAACAGCAAAGTTAGCGCCAGCAACAAAAAAATATTATAAAATCGAAAGAAGTTTGCTTGAAATGAACGATAAAATTCAATGGACTATGTAAACTGGGTAAACTTTTAACAACTCGACACGAGTTTTCCGATGTCATGTATATACTACCACCACCACCAATGTGAGTGTGGAAAATTTACATGAAAATTCATTTTTCCTACACAACTCCACGTTGTTAAACTTTAAATCCATTATTTGCTTTACGATTCTTTCCCAATTTACGTTTAAATTTATGTGACATGCTTTTTTTGGTTTTTTCAATGATTACGTCACGCTACATTACGGTATGTCATAAAATTAGTATAAATTAAAACCGCTGCGGAGTCGATAGGTCTGAGGAAACTCAAGCGTAAAAGGGCGCCACCTTCCATAGCGACATTCTTTCCAAATTCATAATGCACAATTGTTTTCTATTTGCCTCAATTAAACTCATTCCACATTACATCACAACTTAATTAATAAAACTCTTAAATAATAATTTTATTGCGATTTTATTAATTAAATTGTCATTCATTAACTGCAAACTATTATTATACACAATTAATTTTTATTTAGTTTAATAATTAGGTCAAATATTTGAGCTTATATATTTTGAGACAATATAGAATTGATTTCTAACAAACTTCTAGTTATAAATTTTCTTTATATTAAAAGTGAATTGAAATATGTTCAAAAATCGTAAATGATAATCTTATAAACAACATAATACGCTTACCACGTAGCACATCTTATTAAGATTTATGTCTTAATAGGATTTACGAAACGTTACTTAAATTTTTATTCACTTTTTAACCTACAATCCGCTGTTAAACAATATTAACAGACCGCAACAACTCAATGTATTTATTTAAAACAAATATGTATTTGATGTTGATTAACATAAATATTAAATAGATGAACATCTAATGATAAAAAAGTTTAGAACCTTGACCTTATAAAAATGAAAGTTTATGTAAAAATATCAATGCAGGATTTTTATTCCTCCCAAAAGATCCGATTTTTCATTCCAGAAACAAGATGAAGTGATAGTCCTTAAAGGATATTTACGAAAATGTTTTTAGGAGTTTAACATAAACAATCTAAAAGATGTTTACAATAAATTTAGATTAGTTTGTGTGCTGTTTATCAGATTATTAATAATAAAGTTTCTTGTGGTTATAACTAAAGGGATAAATTTAATATAAATTTAATTGCGATCAAATTGCCGTTGGTTGATTTTTATGAAAATTTCTTATGCATTAGCTTAATAAATTGCTATCATACATAAACTAATCAATTATTCATACTTGATTAAAGGCTAGGCCAAGGGGCGTTTGGCCCTTATGGCCACTACCAACACAAATCTCACTTACCTTCCCAAGGGTAACAATGACGGATTACTACTCAAGAGGATGCAATAACTTTTATGACATCACATCGATCTTTAAATAAATTATTTTATTCATTATTAGATTTGTCATAAATATTTTCTCTCTTATTTGCAAATTCACAATTTTGATATTTTTCTTTATATATAGAAAATAAGTAAAGCTCGAGTTGAAGAAATATATGATGAGCTTTTGCGAAAGGATAGAAACGTCATAATGTTAAAAATCCGTCTTGTGCTATACCGCAGTACAAAGTTTTTCATTTGTTTACAACTCTTCAAAGCAAATCCTTGGATTTTCTAAAAGCCTACAAAATCTTATTCCTTTGCGGTGGTTTCCAACATAAATCAATTTTTAAACTCCATAAGTTAAGCTTTAATTTTCTCTATCCAACAATTTCGTTTTTATTTCGCTTTAATTTGGCAATTTCAAGATTTATCAAAAATCCCTTTCTCTATATGTGTGTGGAGGGTTGAACGGCTGTCGACGTCGTGACGCAAAAGTAAAACAGGTGACCTCTCCAAGGGGCCACATTTATCATTATTATACAACAAATGCATTTCTCTACGGTATATCAATTCTATGCAAAAAAATAATAATAAAATCGCTTTCAACAATATCAAAAATTAGTATTTCACCTGCAATTCTTATCAAGCAATTTGGGGTCGCTGTTATTGAACAAATTTTGATTTATCTCGATAGGGTGTCGTGATATGTGCAGCACATATTAAAAGAAGATGCTACTCGCATTATCTATCCGTATTTTAGATGTTGGGGGATCAGTAATGGTTGTTTTTTAACTTTTTGTCGAAGGGGGAGAAAGAAAACTTTTATCTCCACACCGAATGGTACATTTTACTCAGAGTACATATATATTACGTTATAACTTTTTGTGTTTTTTAATAAATTTTCTTTCTATTCTTTTTATGTTGCTTTGGAAAAGATAAAACATCGAAATACAGGGAAGAATTAAATGAATTGAAATTGATGAATATTGATGAATGTAAAGAAGAGACACAGAAAAAATTAAATATTTGTTAGGCAATAGACACGAAAAATAGAGTCCAGGTTCGAGTGGTTGATTGTTTTGGGACTGTGCAAGGAAACATTTTTTACTACAATCTTATAGCTGTCATAAACAGACCAACAACTTCCAGCATACTAAAGTTACGGTTTTGGCAAGTACTTGCCATCGTATAAAATTTGTATATAGTTGTTTTAAACCATTTTTCAAAACTCATATCTATTTTACAACTTGTTGATATGCTGATTTTAATATTGAATGAGATCTATCGTTCGGCCAAAGGCAATAAACTCGAAAATTCACTGCTCGATGTCACGATGGTAAGATTCAAAGTATAACTAAGGTAGAGCACGTAGCCGAAAACTGCCGATATACTGAATAGCTAAGTTTCTTCCAAGGCAAGGCGGCGGCCAGTTTATGTTCAAAAACCATTTGAATTTTTGGGAACTCTTACAAGTCACTCACGTCCGATTCCTCTCCGGAGAAATCTTTACTACCAAAAGATGGAATATCAAAATTTACATAAACAAATAGGAAAGTTTCCATTATAAAAAACAGATGTGTGATAGGTTAGTTAGGTAGAAAAACCAACAAGAGGGTTGGAAATTAATTTTAATGTCAGTTCTTAATCAAGCATCTGTTACGGTAATTTAAAAGGCAAAAGACAATTTTTTTATCAAATGCGATGCAGTGATATATGAAAATACATCGGTCATTTCCTATGACATTTTCGTCGGCAGTTGATTCAAAACATCGCATAGGGGATGTCGAAACAGCAAGGGTCTGTTTGATATAAGAAAGATAAATCACATTAGGCATTCAACGACATGTGCTATTAAGTTTATTAGTTGATGATTTGAATTAATCATCAAAGTGGTTTTTGTAAAATAAATAAAAAACACTTTGCTAAAATTCATTTGTTTAAATTCCGGCAAACGTATTATTATCTCTAAATCCTTTACGTTAAATGGTAGTCCTTAACAAGATAATAAATTAAAAATAAGGCAAAAATAGATGATAGCCATCAACATATTTCAGTGCATCATATAATACCCTATAATTAAACAAGAACTATAATTAAAATTGGCGACTGTACATCCTTTCCACAGACTAATAATACTTTCGGGATTTCACCTTGAAAATCCAGTTTCAGTTTCCACTTATATAATCATTTAACAATATTTGCTTCATTAATCGTTGATAATCATTTAAAAATTAATTCATATAATGTAGTTATGATTATATGCCTGAATGAAGTCGTGTTTATATATAAGAGATAGAGAATACTCCTTGCGGTCACCCGTTTATCTTCATTCCATTGTATTCGAATCTATAGTGTACACACTATCAATTAACCAAAACTGCTTATTATGTCTGTTTGTTTAAGACAATAGCCGATGATACTCGCTATTCACTTGTCTTCCAAAAATCTACTCATTCCCATTTATTTACATAAAAAACATTTTTTCTTTCTATCTTTAACTGTATCCATTATAGCACACAAACCTAATTTATTTAGTGTTGGCAACAATATATTTTGATAGATAAAAGTCAATGCTAAACCACGTCCATAAAGTGAACGAAAATAATAAATCTAACATCAAAATATGAATTATACCAACTGTCACACAGATGCAAACGTCAAATATTCAAAATTTCCTAAACGTGGACGCGTGCAATAAAATCATGCCTTGTGATACTCTCATTAAAAATTATTTCCGTAATTTGAACATTAAACATAAATTACATTTAGTCCAATAATTCGCATGGGATTATTATAAATGGACTACTCAACTATTTATTCCTCGGCTAAAGCAAAATTAATTTTAAATGGAATCAATTTAATCTAAGCTAAAAAGAAAATTTTTCTTTTACTATATTGGACGGAACACGCTTTACGATAGACAAAATATGTTTCGTCGTTTTTATTATTTGCTATAAAGCGTGAGGTTTATCTAGTAGTAGCCTCTAAATTTTTTTATATAGAAGCCTATAAAATAGTTACATTTATCATCTATTTATAGTTAATTTATAACAATAATAAAAGTTGTTCAATGTGTATTTAAAGTATCTATAAAAATCTATTCATAATTTCTTTTATATTTCTCTATATATAAATAAATATATTTAGAGAGAAGGAAACAAGTTCTAGTGCTAAATAACTTGCATTTGGTTGCGAGAACGAAGACCGTTATATCAATAATCATATTTTACAATTTTATTTGTTCAGGTAGGTGTACTTGAGAACATAAACCAGTCATGTAATAAATTTTTGCATGATTTACCAAATAATGCCTTTTCTTCTTTACCAAACGTATGTGACATGCAATAAGAAGCAACAATGCACTCAATACAAAATAATGACATATTATGCATGAATTGCTCTGACTCATTTTATGAAATATTGTTAAAGTATTTTAAATGAAATATTTTTGTTTATAAATTTATACCTGACATATAATTATGAATTCGTTATGATATAATGTTACTAAATTAATCATTAGCTTTCAATAAATAATATTTGCATACATTTTGATCATATTTCAACAACAATCATACTCTGGCCCTATGTTACGATATATTTATAGATAGGGTGGATTATCCTTTAGGATATGTTTCTAAAATTTTATGTTTTGAATTATAAACATTAAATATTACAGATAATTTAATATTACTTAATGTAATTCTAGATTTAAAATTAATTTATACAATAATTGAATATTAAAGCAAATTTCTTTTTTAATATTGTATAATAATATTAATAATAAAGAAAATTTACATGTTTTTAAAGCAATTTATTTAAAATTTTTGTTTTTATGATAAAAATCAAATATATTGATTATTTATTAATTTTTAAACAATTGTTTTATTTAAATACAGCTAAGAGCATTTTATGTATCAAACATTTATTAATAAGCAATGTTTGAAACATAATTTCCAACATTTGTGTAGGAGAATTTCAATATTTACATTAACTATTAGATAAATTGTTGTTTTGAATACAATATTTTATATAGAAAATATTTTCAAAATTTGTATATTCATATGAAATTTAAAGTAGTAAAAATGTCTATCAAAAACAAGAAGAAAAAATTTAAATTTACATTTAACAATAAAATTATGATTTTACTTATTTTATCGTTTATATTAATCAAATATTATTTAAATTCACTAAACAATCAAAAATATGTTAAATTATATTGCAAACTTTTTTATAATTATTTAATAAAAATTGCTATAGTACCTATATAGAAATAAATCATGAAAAAATGATTTGATATTATAAAGCCATCAATAATGGCTAGATAATAAAAGTTTGTGTAATATTTTAATACAACGATGACTTTTATAATATAGGTGTAATTTAGAGCCTGCATGTTCCCAATAATAAATGAGCAGGTAAGCAAGGACCTGTAATTATCGAGTTTAATACTGGCCGAGCTGAAACACCGCGACCAAACATTCAATTACACGGACCACCCAACTAAGTAAATCACTACATACTCTAAGATGTCCCATCAGTTATCCTGTGACACGATGTATGTACTACACTCCATGTACGTGTGTGTGTATGTGTGTGTGTGTGTGTGTGTGTGTGTGTGTGTGTGTGTGTGTGTGCTACATCAGAATTCTATCAAAGAAGAAGAAGAAGAAGAAGAAGAATACATCGTTTGTGTGAAATACAATTCGTTTTTTTTCTTATATAATTTGTGTGAATGTCGTTTTATCTTCGTTTATGTATCTTATCGTAAGCTCAAACTAAA
The DNA here is from genome assembly GCA_027574845.2 of Deinopsis erosa. Lineage (NCBI taxonomy): Eukaryota > Metazoa > Arthropoda > Insecta > Coleoptera > Staphylinidae > Deinopsis > Deinopsis erosa. The sequence continues at coordinate 16,444 of JAODFZ020027536.1, forward strand.
AATTACATTCTAAACTTATCTGTCGATAGAAAAAAATGGTATTCGTTAAAGGTACTGTCCAAATTGAGTCAATTCTTCTTACTTTCTCTATATGCGCGCATTTAATACAGACATATGCTTTGTTAAAAGTTTTTATTTGAAATTACTGTTTATTTATGCGCTCATAAATTAATGTCCATTATTGGAGGGGAATAAAAATGCAAACACCTAAAACGTATCAAAATCTAGCAATAATCAACACGCTAGTCACATATGGCTAGTTGGCTCAATGGAGTGTAAAAACCACAAGCGTTTTCAACCATATGGCAAACTTAATGAACACCAAAAAAAAAATATCCACAGAATTTTACTTAACTTGGAGAGCAATTAAGAAAATTGCTAAAACAATGGAATAATTAAAGAAGACGAAAAAACATACATTGGAGGATATGCAGCAAAAAGAGCAAACAAATTAAAATTGCTAAATTAAAAAAAGCATTTATTTAACACATTCACCTCGTTTATTACTTTATTTTAATATAATAAATTAAAAATCTGCATAATTTTTTTCGTCTCTTGTGCAATGATTAAATTTTTGTTGAATTCTAGTTGAAGTTGAATGTGGAAAATTATCATAGAAATGCATTTTCTTCGCTTCATAACCAAAATATTTAAATAAAATTAGCTATTAGAAGTTTATCTCTGTTCTCTCTATTTGCTGAAGGAAACTATTGTATTGGGAGGAATTTAGAAAAAGATTTTGAGCATAAAATCAACAGTTTTAAAACATAATAATAAATATGTGTGATATTAATAGGAAAAATTTGAATAAATATTATTAACGTAACATCTTTTTATTATTATAAAATGTAATTAAATTTGCTAATAATTTGCAGGTGTAAAAGTTGTATGTGTGATGTATGTTTGAATAAATAAAAAATCAACATGTCAAGTTAACATTCCGGAGGTTGATTGGCCTTCATGAAGGGCACAAGCAATGAAGAAAAGGTTAACTAACGAGATCCCCTGGAGTCTTTTGGTTGTGTGATCGTCAGTCGATACGCGCGGATTACTAACAGACAGGATTAGCAACACATCACCGAAACGCGTTTTTCTCAATCATCATCACACACAAAACAAATGTTTATTTCAATTCAAATGTCATAATGACTAAGGATACATGCATATTCAAACAATCCAACAATAAAAAAACGTTTGTGATTTATTGATTTCACTTCATGCATATTTTAATAAGAAGTTGCGTGAATGAAACAATTTTTCATCAAGATTTGTTGCATAAAAGTGAAGGATTTAAGTAGACTTTGCTTTTCCAATTTAGTATTTGCCTGAATTACGATTATTAGTTTGAGGCCCACGCCAAACTCGTTACTTCTTTATAATTGAGTAAAAGATATAACTGCGCTGCTACTGGTAACTAAATATTTATTGCTTCTTGTATTTCGCTAAATGTGAATTGCATCTTAACAATTTTTCATTTACTGAATGCATGTTACTTCCACTTTATGTATCTTATAATATAACCATAAAAATATATTTTCTATCCTACGATTTAAGGAGGAAATTAAAAAGTATTACAAATAAATCAATTTCCTGACTAACTAAACATAATTTATTGATTAAAATGCTAGGAAATAAAATTTTCTTTTAAAATTAATTCTAAACTAATAAAAATATTAAATTTTTTATGATTAAATTTTGTTTAAACTTTAAATAGAAAAAAAATTAACCTATTAAATACTATGTTTTGAAAATTCTCTCTATATTTCATATATCATAAATACAGGGACAGATCATTTTTAGGTTAATTGTCAAAAGTGACAAATCTGTTATTAGAGTCATTTCCATGGTTACAAAGGGGCACATATTCCTCTTCC
>JAODFZ020027545.1:0-16452 GCA_027574845.2 Deinopsis erosa
ATATTGCTATTTTGAAAACATGTGGCTGGTTGTTAAGCCCTTAGTTGGAGGGTCAGGCATTTATAGAAATTGTAAAACATCCCTTTCTAACAGCTCAATAAAGGCATAAAAAATGCTCTTTGAAATGTATGGAGATATTTCCAAAAATGTATGTAATAAAGGGCATGTTAAACTAGATAATAAAATAGAGAGCCTATTGACTTGGATGGCTGGAACAGATTTCTGAAAACAACACGTGTTTGCCAGAATTATACATTTCCTTTATTCCATGTTTTGTAAAGGAAGAGATCCGGTCATAAATCGGATATGTTTATTTGGTAAAAGTGCCGGCCACACCACTCGCTTTAAAAAAAATTTTCTTGGCCTCAATAACTGCTCGTCTATTTGCCAAAATACATAAAATAACTGCATCAATAACATTCTTAACGTAATATGAAAAGTAATGGTGAAGTGATTCTAAGCTGACCATGGGCATGAAAATATCTCTATATGTAATTTCATTGCATGAAATGAAAATGTTGTTAATTCGACAGGAAATGCTTTATCGTTGTGCAAAAGACTTATATAAATAAGAATGCAGACAGGAGGCAAAAACAGAAGCTGATAACTGAAAATTATTTGCTTTGCTAATATAACAAAACTGTTGTTATTGTAAGAACACAATAAAGTCACACTGATGATATTGTCAAATTCTATCTAAAGCAACGTGTGAAAATATTTGCTAAATATGGTACAACAACAATTTAATGTCTGCAGATAAAGTCTATAAATCATATGTTTAATTTAATGTGTATGCAACAAACATAAAATATATTCAATATACAAATAATAACTAAAGCAACTAAATAAATAAACAAAAAACTCAAAATTTAAAAATAAAGTATATTTTTCTTTATCTTAAAAAGTTTGAATAATTTCTTCACATTAAAAATTCAAGAATAAAATATATTTTTCGGAATTAAAAAATAAAATACTATATATACTGTTAAAAACAGACTTGCATAAAAAACCTATTTTTTTTTAAATCATAAAATCGGATTTATTTGATTTAAATCGTTTTTGTTTGTTTAATTCAAGTTTTTTGACTTTTCATAAAATTTTCTCGTCGATAAGAAATAATTTAAAGTACAATTGATAAAAAAAATATTTATCTTCTACTGCTTTGAAAATTAACACGATTTTCGTACTTTTTTAAATATTTTTGTTTGCCGATTTAAGAAATAAAATATATTTTTGTTAAAACTACTACTTTGAAAATTACCACGATTTTCGTACTTTTTTTAAATATTTTTGTTAGAAGTTATTAATTCAAAATAATACATCAGTGAATTTGTTTTAAAATTAAACAGATTTGTTAGTTCTTGGAAGTGTCGTTAAATGACAATACTACAAGATGCTTTTACCCCAATTTTCATATTCTTGTGATGTTAAATACTAATTGCTAAAAAGTGATTTAAATTAGTGATTTAAAAAAAAGATATTAAATCAGACAAATCAATTTTCAAAATTTTAAAATAATAATAGTTTTTAATCTTAAAAAGTTATAATAATTTGCTCCCAATTTAAGAAATAAAATATATTTTTATTAAAAGTTATAAATTTAAAAATAAAATATTTCTTAGTTTAAAATTTAAAAAAATTTCTTTATATTAAAAAGTTTGAATAATTTCTTCACATTAAAAATTCAAGAATAAATTATATTCTTCGGAATTATAAAATAAAATATGTACTATGCTGTTAAAAACAGAGTTTCAAAAAAAAATCGGATTTATTTGATTTAAATCGGTTTATTTAGTGTTTAATTCAAGTTTTTTTTGACTTTTTCATAAAATTTTCTGATCTATAAGAAATAATTTAAAGTACAATCTTAAATTGATAATAAAAAATATTTATCTTCTACTACTTTGAAAATTAACAAGATTTTCGTACTTTTTTAAATATTTTTGTTATTAATTCAAAATAATACATCAGTGAATTTGTTTTAAAATTAAGCAGATTTGTTAGTTCTTGAAAGTGTCGTCAAATGACAATACTACAAGATGCTTTCACCCCAATTTTCATATTCTTGTGATGTTAAATACTAATTGCTAAAAAGTTATTTAAATCAGTGATTTAAAAAAAAAAAAAGATATTAAATCAGACTAGTTTTTAATCTTAAAAAGTTATAATAATTTTCTCCCAATTTAAGAAATAAAATATATTTTTGTTAAAAATTATAAATTTAAAAATAAAATATATCTTACTGTAAAAATTAAGGAATAATCATTAGAAAATAAAATATTTATTCAAAATTATTATATTAATTTAAAAAAAATTCAATTTCTTTGTAACAAAATGTCACCTTCAATTAAATTCACAATCAGTTTATTAATTATTTATTAATAATTTGATTAAAAATAGCAACCAATATATTTACTTGAATAATTTCTTTTTTTAAGAGAGAAAATGATAAATTTTTATTAAACATGACGTGCGAATCTGTTGTAATTATACAAATGTTATTAATGAACACCAACTGGTCCTTTGTGTTTGTATTCTATGTATAAACCTTATCTCCACATACATACATACATACAAAAACATATACACACATTCACATAATGCAGATGATCCATTCATCTGCTCCGAAATATCCCGCTCGAATTGCATATGTCGTCAATACTCGTAGTACCAAGTCAGATGTGCATACGCACATATAATATTTGAAGGTATTGGTTTAACTTTAAACGGGGGGAGCCAAAAAATGCGCGTACATTTTCCCCGACTTACCCTCATTCCCATGACACCCTTGCCAGGTGATTTCCCATAAGACCGCGCACATGTTTGTACATATGCTTGCTACATATGCACTCCGTTCTTTTGTATACACTAATTGTTCGTTTAATTTATTTATGTCCTTATGTGTATAGGCGCAGCTTGTTTCAAACTTAATCCAATAATGAAATTTTAATTATTGATTTCTAACGACGTATCATGCGAAATTGCGTATTTCTTGCAAAACTTCCCTACAACTAACAATTTCTCTTAGTTACTCAGTTAGCACATATTTCTTAATTGGCGTGAAGCATTTTGAAATTCTTTACATATTTTCTAAAATATTAATTTGCATGTATGTAGTAACAAAGTAAACGATTAAGATCTGTTATTGTGAGGTTTTAGGGTGTTATTAACGTGTGTGAGAAATGTCGTTGGTTTATGAAGTCAAGACGCACCTGAAGTGGTTCGTGAAAAAAAAAACGGAAGAAACAGGTGCTTACTTGCAGGATCCGGAACTGTGCTCTGCAGTTTCTTCCTTCTCGCAGCTGTTAAAACTTACTGTCTTACTTACAGAACCATGCTTCCTGAGATTGTCTAAGATTGCCTGAATATTTTTATACATATATTGTACCTATGTATGTATGTAGAGAAACATATGAATTTGAAATTGCGTTAGAATTAACAGCTGAAGTCGATAGAAAAATAAAATTACATTATCCAATTGGATTTTTCATTAATCTATGAACATTTATGACGATGCCATATGGGTGGTATTCGGACAGATTGTATAAAATCGACAGCCGGTTTGCAACTGTCTGATTGAGATAAAACTTATTCAAAGCGCATTGTGCAAAAGGCATCATATGTACTTACATATGACATTATTAATAAACAACAAACCGTTTTTAAAATGAAGAAAAAATGCGTGTAAGAACAATTTTTTTCTGCTTTTAATATAAAACGGTAGTAATAAACATCCATCCCAAGCTGTGATTCGTGAGAACACTCACCTGTGAGTGTAAGTTCGTGGGAATCATGTTGAGCACCTGCATGTTATTTTCTTGTTCACCATGGTCGCGACTAATTAAATAATATGCGCGCGTATACAAAAATAACATTACATACATATACAAAACCACAATGAGTAAATTTTTTGATTGAGAAAGAAGAAAAAAAAAAATGGAACAAATCTGATGGTGCTGTTGCATTAATTCCATTCGAACATTGTAAAGACGCAACACTTGACAGGAAGCTACCAATTAGGATGCTCTTAATTAACTGTAGCCACTGTAGTTTTGTTCATTTTAGTATAGAGCAGATCTTTTCATAAATATACAAACAGCATGAAGAAGAAAAATGCAACTTTATACAGCTGCACTAAATAGGCATATGGGTATATGGAGTGACAGGATTTTAACAGATTGTTAACACAAGAACCGTTAAACACCCCTCTTTATCATCCTCATTATTACTACCAAAAACAGAGTAACCTTTAAAAATAAACAGATGTAAATCATTCTTAAATTATAATCTTGAAAACATTATAAACTGATTGCTCAATTTAATTATCTTATTTTCATACAATAACGCGCAAAAATTCTATCTTTAATTTTATTTAAGTTTAAAGTTGAATTCGAAACATATGTGCAATACAAAATAGATCCAGAGTCGGGTTAAAATTCAATTGTCATAAAAATATGCAATTACTTTATTTGCATTATAAATTTTATTGCTATATTTCATAATACTGAACAATAAATTTATTTAAATAGTCACACCATTTTGATAAATATGTTAAAGTTTAAAAAAACTCTGGTAATTACTAGTTTTATGTCAATAAATATGGAAGTTTTATTAATATCGGCAATCACTTTATGATTTTATTAATGAATTGTAAAAAGGCTGTTACCATGTTGCTAATTATGCGCAATTGATGCTTACAGATGTGACAAAGATGTTCATTTGAATAGAATATTTTGCAGCTTTTATAAGGCAATAAAATTATGTTGAATTCGGGCCTGAAGCTTATAAGTTTATATTTACATTTAGAGAATAAGATAAAATGTGTTGTTTATAGGTGGTGCTATAATCCGTTTGTAATAAAAAATTGTAAATACGAATCAAAATATGGTATTGTGTCGTAAGAGGAATATAGGGGTGGTTGGCGCGTGTGAACAAAACTCGCGTGCAGTTCACAAACGCCAGACACGTGCGACGCACTTTTTGCTTTGTATTTTCATCAACATAAACTAACTACACTAACAGCTGTATAACGAAAATCCAAAATTTTCATAATTTCAAAGGCAAACTGTGTTTGTTGTAAAAATGACGAACATTTTTTTCCGAGAATTTATTATCTTAGTAAAGCACAAACCTAATTCACATTGATGTAGGTCAAGTAATAGTATCTACAATTTTCCTATTAAATTAAAAAGATTATAAATTTTGCGTTAATTATTTAGTTTTAATTAAAATATATTTGCTCTTTAATGCGTTTAAGCGTAAAGAAAGCAGTCACGTGGCGACATTCATTAAATCGGGGCTTATCGTTGAGTTAACAATAGTTTTGCAACCGCCCCTAGGATTACAGACAGTTAATGAAACGAGACAAGCGTTTCGACCAACGTTCGACCAATTCAAAAACGTCGCCTATCATTTGAATCCATGACCGAATCGCAATGATATTGTAATTAAACGATTTTGTAGGAAAAATCCAGCTGATATTTGATGTAATTTCTAAGTGAAATGATGCAAAGGGTACGTACGTAAATACGTACGATGGTTGGTTTTTGAGGGTTCGGAAGTCCCACGGGCTAAAAAGACACCGGGCCCGCAGCTGGGTTGCAAGTGTTCATTGAAAAGGACCTTATACATATAGTTTTATTAATGCCCATCTGGACAAGATCCAGCAGCACATAGAAAGTCCTTTAGTTAGAAGAAATAAAAGTCTTTGCATAATAATAATATCCGGCGAGTTGGTAGCCTTAGAAATGATAGAGACAAAAAATACAACGCCATTGATTGTTAGTTTATGTAATCTCATTCAATTAAATAACAGTTTTTTTTAAATGATTTAAATTTGCCGCTATTAAAATTATATTAATATTTCTCTTCGATGACGTAAAGCAAATGTATGATAACTTAATCGTCTTCTTTGCATACATACTTATACATGTTTCAATCCATGCGGCTATCTCTCAAACAAATTTTACTCAATTTTAATTTAACAATTAAATTACTTTTCAAAATACAAACAAACAATATGACAAATATGTTTACATTTTTTGTACATTCTGTGTGTGTTGCATTGTTAAGTACAAGGTAAGTAAACACAGTTATTTATTAAGCAATCTTGATTAGATGAATTATTTAAAAAAATCTACTTAACTAATTATGGCTGCCTAACAAACACATTCATTCCTTCTATTCCGTTGCTATTTGCTTTCCAATATCATTGTTGACAGGTGCTTTGGTTTATTATCAGTTTAGTGATTATACAATCAAGGTCATAATATTGAAACAAAAATTATATTTTTAGGGTCACCACCACCACCACTGCAGTGGAGCGAATTAATCAAAATTTGGATACAATACCAATGGGCAGTGATAATGTGACAAAATTAAATGTGGCTTACAATCAATTGACACATCTCGATCCACATGTGTTTTATAATAATTGTTTCAAGAACATTCTAACCTTAATGTTGTATCAAAATAATATCGCTCATATAAGTGTTGATGCATTCGATGGACTGCGACGTTTAAAAGATTTGGATTTATCTGATAATAATTTATCCCTATTGGACCCTTACATGTTTAAAACGAACATCAAATTGAAAATATTGAAGCTAATGAATAATCAAATCTATTTTGATCGTTTACAAACCTTCTTGGTATCGCAATCAATTGAAACGCTTGTATTATCGAATAATAAGATTACTGAAGTACATGGACTCACTTTTCTTGGTCTACCAAACTTGAAACGCTTATTTCTAAGTGATAACAAACTGATAAGTTTAGCACCCATCAGTTTTAAAAGTCTAAAGAAGCTGCAGTATTTATGTTTGGCAAATACAGGTGTGCATAAACTATCTGAATCAATGTTTATAAAACTGCCACGAAGAATTAACGTTGATAACACGCCATTGGCGAAAAGTTTTGAACCACCACTGCGACAACTCACAAACGAAAGTATGAAAGCTTTATTCAATATAAATAATATAAAATTTTGAGTAGTAGTAAATGGGCATATTTTAGTTAATAAAAAAAACTAGGCAGCTTTAGTGAAGCTAAATTGAGTTTTTCATTCCTACAAATGGGAAACTTGATGCATTTATTTGCATTATTCTTATGCAACAAACATTGTATTATTTTATTCTATATGTATACTGTACAAAATGGTTAGGTTAAGTAGAAATGTAATAATTTTAGTACTTGAAAACTATTTATTGGCGATTTCTCGTATATGCATTGAATATACAAGGATCGCCTACTTTAGTATGTGATACTGTACTTTTATTTAAACAAACATTTCGCATTGTCTGTAATGTAATTGTATATAAAGTAGCTTGTAGGAAATTTGCATGCAAGAAGTTATTTAACGTCTAAACTAACTTAAAGAGAAAATTTTGCAAAGGCGGACGACGACGACGACGACTAAACTCACTCAACATTCAAAACTAAATATAGACAATAAAAATATTCGTAAATTTATAATCAATTTGATTGCAAATCAGTTGTCATTCTGTAAACTTCTCATCATCTATCTATCTAATATTATTAAAAATTCAGTCCGCATATATGTAAATAAAAATTAGTAAAACTTGAGCATAATAATCATTCATAATTTATGCAATTGATGATTTGCATATCATATGCTGAAAACGTAACGTTGTTTTCTAAATGGAATTGTAATTATGGATTTGTACATAAATATAGTGAATATTATTGTTTATTTATAGTATCGAATGGAAAGCCATTGAGAATTAATTCTGCAAATGAATAATTCTAATTGGTTGATTGTACCTGATTCTAGTAGATAATGATTTTTAATAAAATATTTTCTAAATGCATATGGTTAAAAGTGGTGCACATGTGTGTGCCTGTGTTGTGTTGTAGCATCAATGGGCCATCCTACCAAAAAGATTTCTTTCATAAGGAATCTGGATCCTGTCGCTTTGCTTCTAAATCAAGTAGAAAAGCCCACGTGTACAAAATTCCTTTCTATTTCTAATTTTAATGTTTTCTAATACACACATACACTTACTTATAGAAATGTTTTTATTTGCTAAATAATGTGATCGAATATTTTACACACATTATTATCAAATGTGTATCGATGATAATATGATAACTTATTTTCTTATTATTTCATATTTGTTTATAAATATGTGTACGATGTTAAGATTTTTCCCACACAGCGGCATGTTTGTGAAGCATAACCAAGAAGATAAGCAAGAATGGTATAAACACCTGCACTTCTGTGAGAAACGGGCGTAAAGTTCCTTCTGCGTTTGGTATAGAAAATGCCACTGAATGGGAAAAAAAGAGTGACTTTAAATACAACCCTTGTGCAATGTCTTTTTTTCGAACGATACACCCTTTCTCTCTATTATTGCATTTTAACTTACAGCTGCACAGAATGTTAAAGAAACTGCTTCTAACTTTACAGGAAGCACGTATCGTAAGCTTTTTATACAACAACAACAGCAAGAAAAAAATTCGAAAATATTTTGATTTATTAAATTTATTAAATTTATTAAAGCCAAAAAAGTGCTTAATAAATCATATTGTTTATATTTATGATGTAATTTTTATATGTAATTATATATCACTAAATTATTTACCAGTCATTTTAACTAATTAAATAAATGAATAAAGAAGTAAAGTTGCTAAAGCTCACAGAATTTGTATAAGTAACAATTTTTGCATCATTTATAAACAATGTTAATTACATGCATAATAAATCTTATTTTTTTCAACTAGCATTTTTTTGCTTCAACGTTTACTTTTATTTATAGTATAATTTAACTAATTATATTGCCGAAATAACTTGCCTGAGCAATGTTGAGAGCAAACACGATTTTAAAAATTCGTATGCAGGCTTGATGAGGATAATTATATTAGTAAAGACCACCAAAGATGCTAATTGATTTTGACCACACAATATTATATATAATTGCTTTATTTTTTCATTCATCTACCTACAATTGCATTCAAACTAAACTAAACTTTACATATATGGGTAAATTACATGTGAATTATCCTTATATGTTAAGCTTTACGGTATAAATGCATGTAATTACAATCATCTGTATGTTATTTTTGGTTCTTGTTTTTGGAATAAGTTCAGATTTAAATAGTGCTTTTGCATGTCCAACAAAATTAAGAGTTTTTTTGCATTAATGAGTCAAATTTTCGTTGAAATTACTTAATTTTTATTATGGATGTAATAATAAAGTCATTTTAAGCCTGACTGACTAAATTATTTCACTTTTTCTATATTATATTAAATCTTTAGCAATTACTGAAATATATTATTAAAAAATTTGGGTAATTTAAGAGTATACACTAAATAAAATGCTGCATATAACGAAGAACATTAAGGAAATAAATATTTTATCAATTATTTCATTTAATTTCACTGGCTTGATCATGGCGTGATTTTAAATCAGGTATTTAATTACGAAACTCTAAACGTTTAATTGCAAACTTAAATCTTGAATTACATCGTCGATATTTTTGTTGGAAGGGCCAAAAATATTTTAATATTTAAAATCTATATTAAATTTGTAATTATTTTCTCAATAGTTTATAGGAATAATGAAATTTTTTGCAATTACTAAAGGTATAAGAAAATCAAAAAATATTTTAAAGTTCAGCATCAGCCTAAAATCTTGCACAAATTTATTTCGACAAGAAATGTTTGATGAGATTGTAATTTCTTCCCCAAACCTTGTTTGAGACTTGGAAATTTCGTTAAAAGAATTTTCCTATAAATCAGTTAACAAATGCAAGACAAGTTACCTTTGCTTTTTCAAATCTATATTAAATTTGTAAATATTTTCTCAATAGTTTATAGGAATAATGAAATTTTTTGCAATTACTAAAGGTATAAGAAAATCAAATAATATTACTATACAGAATACACCATGGACGCCCCTTGTGTGCTCGCCTGGTTGTAAACAACATTTCATTTATTGACTAAAACGTGTCTTAATTGCAAGATTGAATACATTTAGTGACTAGATAACAATCTGCCCTTGTACAGCTTGTAGAAATTAACGTAAACACCCTTTGAAAAACAACCCCGAAATCAATCATTTCACGTCATCTCTTCTTCCCAAAATTATCCTTTTAAAAAAAAAGTGTGATAATGAATAAACTGCTAACACATTTCACATTTCACATGCACTTTATCGATAAATTATTTCTAATTAAGATAAATATTATATGAAAGGGTGTAATAAAGTTACAAAACATTTTCAGGTATTGTTACACGTATTGAATCACATATGCACTATAAAAAAATATGAAATTACAACCTTGTTCCACATAATGTCATTTCGCATAAGATATTCAATGAATGATATCAATTGTTTTAAACATAAAACTCCCTGTATTACACTCTTATCAAATGCATGTTGGTCATAATTACATAATCAGTTAGTCAAAATATAATAAAAGTCTTGTAATTTAATAAATAAATTACAAAGTTTATTTCTAATAATGAAATAAATTAGAAAAATCCTGCATGGTAAGCATTTGTATAAATTATTGCTCCGTAAATAGAGTTTTCACATTAAATGGCATGTTATTTGAATAATTTTCAAGTAATTTATCTGCAATTTTATAACTACATTATGGTCTTGAACAATTTCTATAAAGTTACAATTTAGTAGTGGACTTAGTCGCTCATTATAGGAAGCAAATTGCTTAGAAAAATAAATAATTGGTGATAAACGTGTTTGATCTAAATTTACATAATTTTATAATATTAAATTAATAAAAAAAAAAATGTTATTTCAAAAGTGGAATGCAATTAAAGAATCGTTATTAGTAAACGAATTAAAACAGCCTTACATAACAATACATAAAACGACCTTTTGAAAATTATATTCGCAATTACAATAATAAAAAACCATTAAAATGAAATTAATAAAATAAAATTTATGACGAACGTCTTATTTGTATTATTATATTAAACAGAAATTGAAATAAATGACGCAACTAAGAAGTCAGGTGTTCAAACGTTAATTATACAAAATCATAAATGAATTTGCGTTTTTCTGCTTCATATTTATTTCATTGATTATAAAACATCAACAGATTTCTTAATAAAAAAAAACTACGTTTAATTAATTGCTGATTAATGTTAAGTAGTTGGCTAGTTTGCATTTTTGATTTGAAAGTGCAAACATAAATTAATGCAACAAATTTAGTTATGCAGATAATTAGTAATCAACAACCTTATAAGCGACTTTAAAATTTTTTTAACTAGTCTAGCATTTATTTATGGTAAATAATATTTTCTAGATCTAACGGAAGCTCACTTGCATTTAATTATGCTAATCAACCAAAAAGAGTAAAATAGTTAATTAAGGATATGTTAGACGTAGAAAATTAGTTTTTGCTGTTTTTTTATCTTTCGCTTATTAAGCGACTAAAAAATGTTTATAAAATACCAATTAGGTTTGTATTAATCGTTCACATTCGTGTCATAATTGAAGCAAAAAATTATGTCCTTCATTAAAATTGTATGTTTTTTCTAATTAGACAGCAATTGTAGCGTAATATTAAATTTATATATTTTTATGGCTTATTTTATCGAAAAAATTTTACGATAGTTTAAAAATATCAAATTTGTTCCCTATCTTTTATAATTTAATATTCAAAAAAAAGATATTTTGACATATTTATATGAAAAGTGATAGGGAAGCAGTAAATAATTTAAAATCTTATCTTATTTAAAAAATGCTGATAATTTTTTGTGCAATATGTGAGTAGATAATTTATGTATGAGTGAATTAGTTGCTCTTAAAGAGTACCAGTGGTACTAAATCAATCATATTAAGTGTTTGCAAATGAATGAACGCAATTTGCACTTCATTGATGGATAAATATTCATTATGATTAGATGTAATGATATTTTCATGACAGTTTCTATGTGAATCAATAATTTTCAAACTTGTTAGTTTTACGATACAACAATTAATTTTATTGCTTAAATATTGCAAAGTAATATGTTAAATATCCAATTAGTGATTTATTATTGTATACATTTTTTTTTTACTAATTAATTATCTTTAGAAAAAATTATCTACAAAAAAAAAGTATTTTCATTTTTTATTACCATTGCACTTCACACCCTATACATATAGGTTAAAATATATAATTTATGGGGTAGGAAGTGATAAAGAATTTCAATATTTATGTTATAAGATAGAAGTTCTTATATAATGTCTTTAAATAGAGGGGTTGTTTTGACCTAAGTGACATAACATTCCAAGCATGTGTTATATTTATAAACTATAAAATGTTAACTAGTTAATTAACAAAATGCTAATTTGCATATGAGCATTAAAAAATTATGCGAAAACCAGTGGCTCACAATGCGACTGTTAAAAACTAGTTTGTTCACGACTTCCATTTCTACTATAAAAACATTTTTTTAATTATTTAATTTGCAAACTATTAAAAAATTAATTTTCTTGTTTCTTATACTTCAAAATGACAAAATAAGATAAAGCTTTGTTAATTTACATTTTACTTTATTAATCTACGACTCCCCTTGATCCTGAGCCCCTAGAATTTTCAGGTTTTTTTATAGAACATAAAAAATTTCGAAAAATTTTTATTAAAAATTTAATCTATTTTTTTGAATTAACTATAATTTATGGATAAAATATAAAACTTTAAATTCAACCCCTGCGCCCCTTTGCAAAAATCCTGTCTACGTCTCTGCTATAACACGCCACTGACGATGACTACTAAATCAGTGTGTGTTTGGAATTTATATAAAATAATTTTAGTAGCAAATCTTTCAAGAGGAAATGCTAAACATGTAAATGATTTTATGAGGAGTGGAAGTGCGTGAAACACGTGTATTGCAAAATTACCCGCATTTACTATTCGTTCAAAGCATTTCATCTTCTTCATCCTAAATAATGCAACGCACATTCAATTATATTTATAGTAAAAGTTTGACGATATGTTGACAAACATTGTCTTTCCATAGCAAACATTTCTAATTTCCAAATACATATAGATAATTTATATTATATTTAATTTATGAATAATAATCTGGTAGCCAGACGAAATACGAGGACAAAATAATTCTTGATTTTGTAATAAAACTACGAATGTTCAAACTATTTTATCTTATCAATATTTACTATGTCATTTCATTGTTTTGTTTATTAATGAGTTATGCAAATATCTAATAATTTCGAGTTTCCAAGTTTTTGAACTGTCAGCAGTTGTTGCTGTAAACACGAAAAATTATTTTACTTTTAATCCAACCAAACGTTCAGCCATAATAAATAAATTGGGTTGTTTTGCTTTTCTTTGTTTGAATTAAGTAGGTGCATAAAATATTATTATAAAAAAAAGCAAATTTGACCATTCTTAACTTCTTAGAAGTCTTTATGTTGAAGTGCAGGTGCCTAATGAGTCACTTTTAACCCAAGCTTTAACAAGATGGCAATTGTTTGTTATTTTGGTTCTTCAAGATCAAGTACCTAGATTTTATGGCTTTTTAAATGATGGGAGTTTGAAGAAATTGGTCTTAGGAATATGTAAATGTTTATTATGATAATGAAGATAAGCAATTACTGGATGTGGATGTGAATGAATGAAAGTTGCAGCTGAAAAAGTCAAAAGATCATTTTAAGGGCACCTCAGGTCACCAGATAAATCTCTGGCGCCGATATTCAAACAGAGCATAACGACAATAACATTTATCAATATTTAGATGAAAAACCGAATACCACAGCAAAAGAAAAAGATGAAAAAAGGATGAATGAATCATTCTTCCTTGAAGATGGGAAAAAATTTCGGAAATTCGATTAGAACGGCGCCCTATTGTGATTGGCAGGATTAAAGGCGCTGTTCCGTCCAAGCGTCGAGGATTTTACCTGAAAATCCTTGCTGGAAGATTGGTGTTTTCCCTTCTTCATAGCCCGAGCCTCCATCGCCATTGGCCTCCCCTCCGGAACGAAAGCTATAAATAGCCGACGCGTCGACAATTTGACATCATTCTGGTTTTGAGACCGACGCTGCGCTTTGTTAAATATTAAAACCGTGCGTGTGTACGTTTGTGTTCGAATTTAAACAAAAATATTATTAACAATAAATAAATAAAAATGAAGGCTGTCAGTGTATTGTGCCCTGAATCAGGAATAACTGGTGTTACTGCTGGACGTGTGTCCAGGCAGCGTAAGGAGATAGAGAATGAAGAAATTCAAATGTATCTCAGTAAATTAAAGGATCTTGTGCCGTTTATGCCAAAAAATCGTAAACTATCGAAATTGGAAGTCATCCAATATGTGATTGATTACATATGCGATTTACAAAGTGCGTTAGAAACACATCCTGCTGTGAATTCATTTGACGCCACCACAGCGCTAAGTCCACGAAAATCACAAGGAGCTGTTAGTCCTAGACAACCGCTTGGAGTACGATCTAGCCCAAATACAATCCTTGCACCATGTGAGGCACCTGTACTTCAACATATTACGGTAAGCATCGAATCTGTGTGTGTGTGTAAAACGAAAATGTACCTACAGAAAAATTCAGTTTATTCATTGTTAGCACAATTGTTCAAACATGATTTTGACCTCATAGGTCATATGCATACATATAGCTTTCTTTCACGTGTGTTCATGTATTTATAACAAGGAGTTCGTTCATTTTTATAACTATGATCGCGTTGTGCTGAAGAGAAAATATCACATGCATACACATACATACAATAAGGGGGTTTCTTCTATCCTCGGTATCATCCGGTGAGAACTAAGTGCGCGCGCGAATTTAATAACTGTGAGAGACTTTTATTGCTCCTTTCTGATCTGATTGTATGCGTATGTTTGATATCCGGAATAACCCATAAACACCTGGGCATATACATATAGGGTCTTACATATAACGGACCCGCACATCTGCAAAGGACACGTGCAATACCCATCACCATCTGGCATTAAATACGCGTATTTTTTCCTCACTCATAACATATACGCGTCATGATTTAACAATGTGAATCGATTCATTTATTAATTAATTTTTTAAATGATACGAAAAACATACATACAAACGATTGCATAACGCACGTGTTATTTCACGGTTGGTTTTCATCCTGTCCGCGAAGTGCACTCATGCACAACTATAATTTAGAATTTTGAAATTTGAAATCCGTCACTATCGCTATTAAATAGATGAACACGTGCAAAAGAGAAACGCTTTTTTCCAGCATAAAAAAAATCCACTCTCAAATTCATACCCATTCAACACGAACGCTATTTTTTTTTTATATGCCTTTACTGATTTTTTTCTGTCTTTTTACAGACACCTGAGAAACTTTCACCGTCAGATGGACGACCAGTTTCATGTTAATAAACTGTCCTTTAAGTGATCATCGTCATCTTCATTCCACAAGATATTTTTTTCAAAAGTTTTGCATCAAGAAAGTTCATCGACGTTTTCATTTCGACTGAAAATTATCAACCTTTTTTCTCTTCGTAATTAAGTAATTTATGAGTGTATGAGAGACTGCGAATGAATAGCACTTATCGTTAGTTATGTACCTGTTTACGTTGCAATTGTTTTTTAGATTTTATTTTATTGTTTTATTTTTCATTATGTAAATAGAGAGCGCGGGTTTTTTAATTATTTTTGCTATATAGAGAAATGAGCAAACGATAAATAAAACAATCTTCCTCATAGATTTCTTTTTAATATTACTAATTAAAAAAAAAACATTTAAATGTAGTTTTTTTTTTTGAATCACAGATCCTCGATATTTGTTTTGTGACTTTTTTATTCTGTGATGTTTTTTAAGCGCGTTATTTTTAAGTGTACAAAAAATTGTATATAGAAATATAAAATATATTATTAATTACATGCTTTTAATGAAACAATTAAAATAAAAGCATGAAATTATTTAAATGAATGTACATCTACCTTCTATTCTTTTGTAAATAGTTACCTATTTAGACACACAACTTGAGGTTGTTAAAAAATTTATTATAAAATACAATTTTATGAAAAACCTTAAAAACACCTTTTTTTGTATTATTTCTACATGAACCTATATCTAGTAGTAGTCCTTATGGAAATGGAATAAGTAAGTACGTGCATGAATAATATGTATGTACTGATAACATGCTTATGAATGTTCATAACCTTGAGTAATTATTGCAATTGATATAAATTCATTCGTGCAGCTGTAACTTTTCACGGACATATAATTTCGAGTAGGTATTGACAGGGTCGTAATAACACTTTTAATGAAAATCAATTAATTATTCAGGCTTGGAAAAAATGATAATTAAAAAGACATTAATGGAAAAACAAATTTAAAAAACACAATTTTGGGGGCCCCTATTTCATACTATAAAAATGTAATTAATTTTATTAATTTTCAAAGTTTTGTTTTCTTAAAATTCTATAAATTCATAACATTTCACTTTTTTATTGATT
>JAODFZ020027547.1:0-21704 GCA_027574845.2 Deinopsis erosa
TTTTGCAAAAAGCCTTGATTTGAGTGGAATTAAGGATTGGGGTATATAAAGGAATCTTCCTGCATTTTAAAGTGAATAATGAAATAAAGTAATTGTAATTCTAAATATTTTATTAGATGATTGGATTGAAGTGAAAATAAAAAAATTAATTAGAAAAAAAAATTAAAAAACTTTTAATATTTTTATCAGAATTGAAAATACAATTAAAAGATTTCATTAAAAATCCTATTTTTACGGTAGCCTATTTCTATACGTTATAAATTAATGACTATTTATTATGTGTGAGAAAGTGTGAGAAAAGTTGAGAAAATGTGAGAAATATGTGAGAAAAATGTGAGAAAAGTGTAATGTAATTCAGTCACGTATATAAAATGAACAGTTATAGGCAACCTGCAATACAAAATTTGGCAAGTTGATGCGTCGTCTGGAAAGGACAGCGAGCGACCTTGAAGCTTGATATTTGTTCTATGTACGCAACTTATTATACATCAACGATATAACCTCACATTTCTTCCCAAATTTTTAGTGACGTTTCTCAAATTTTATTTAAATTTGTAATTAATTAAACAATTTGGAGAAAATATAAAAGTATATTAAAATGGAGAGAGAAGATTTACGCGTATTTCACGATGTAAGTATTTATAGCATAAAAATATTTAAAAAAACTAAGTCTAAGTTTATGTGTTAGGAAAAATTTGATGTTCATGAATTTCTTCAAAAAGAAGCTTGTCAGAAGGATTTAAGGGATTTATTGAAGACAATGAATGAATTAAGGAATGCTAATTCACAGACTATGGCTAATGTATTAAGAGATCAAACAAATGCTGTTATTATAATCACAGAACAGCTGCAAAGTTTGCATGAAAAGATACGAAATTTAGACACTCCCATATCACAATTAGCAGAAGAAATCAAGGTATTTTATGAGATAACATAAAACAGTCTCAATTTAATTATAATTTTGTAGTCTCTCCACATAACGATTAAAGAAGCGAATAATAACTTCAAAACAATGATTCAAGCAAACAAAACGATAAATTATGCAAAGGCACAAGTTGAAGCATTTAAAACATACAAAACTAATTTAGAAATTACGAAACAATCACTCATTGAAGATGAATCCCAAAATATAACAGACTTTTATAAACTAGAACGAATGTTAATGAAATACGCTTATAATTTTCAGCTGCTTGTTGCTTTATCAGTAATGAAACGGAACGATGAAGACGAAGATTTTAATGAAGAAATATCAAAATTACTTAGACTCCGATTTTTGAAATATTATGAACTAAATAATACAGAAGAAATGCGTTCCATTATTGATATTTATATGTTTCTGGAAAAAAGCGAAGAATTTTATAACATCATTAGGCAATTTATTGTTCATCCAGCTTTAGTATCTATTTTAAATGAGAAATATTTGAATGAAAACAAAGGAGATGTTAAAGTTCTTTATCAAAAATCTTTAGACATTCTAGACAATAAACTTCGATCAATTATTGATATTACAAGGTAACACTATTTATATTGGATTGTAGAAAAAGTTTAATTTTAAATTTTTATTTTAGGGGCACTGAGTTGAGTGTAGTATTAGAATGTTACTGGAAGATAGTGGACAAGCTTCTAACCGAGAGACTTTTCTCCATCACATCTGCAGGACATGCAGACATATTTCTACATAACTACAATGAAACAGTCAAATTTCTTAATGCAATTGAGAAAAGGGCAAATTGTCCGTACCTAGTTAAAGATGGACGTTACTTTATTGAACATTTGAAACGATTTGACTTACAAGTTTACTTCGAAATACGTTATCAAGAAATAATGTCGTTATTTGAATATGAAATCATGCGCTTTATGCCAACTATAGAGAATTGCCATCAATCACAAGTGCAGACAATTGAAAATTTTAAGTTTAAGTTGGATTTATCGCAGAAGTTTTACAAGTGCTGTACTGATTTGTTTAGTCCGAAAATATTTTTACCAAGTTTATCGGATCAATTTTTAAAGGGATTTATTTTGCTTAATGCAAGATTTAAACAATCCATTCTTTTGATGCTCGTAAGTTTATATATAAATAATATTTTATTCGAACAAATATTTTTTCTCAATTTAAATTTTTTATAAATTCATATACAGTAAAAATACAGAAAAAGAAACTACTTTCATACAAAATTCGAAAAAGTTTCTTTTTCTGTAAAATCTTTATTTTTGTGAATTTAGTGTACTTTTTTTGTGCAAAAACAACATTTACTAAGTACATCTGAAAGTATTATTATTATATATTTGTCAGTAAGCAAATTGAAAAAGGTTTCTTTTATAGAATCAATTCTTAATGTAAATGAAAAAAAGTTTCTTTTTACGTTTGTTGCTTTTTGTGAAAAGTTGCTTTTTTTGAATCTTTACTGTATTAAAAAAAATTCTCAAGCATTATGTTACGTTTTCTTAAACAAATGCGTCGAATATTTATTATATTATATTTGCTCGTTTAAAATTAAATTTTTTAAATGTTATTTGATTTTATAGAGTCAACTTGAAGAAATAGGCCTAGATAAACGTTGCCTTATTATAACAGCGATGCTTGCGGATTTACAAACAATCAAAATAGCAATAAGTAATCCCAGCAATAAACAACAATTCCCATTTAACTCCATTGATAGCATTGCTTTGTCTGAATTGGAAGAAATTATTGAAAATAATGCGTCTGCATATAACAACATTTTTAATCAAATAGTTACCCATCTAGCAAATGCTTATTACAAGGAAATAATCAATTGTTTAGATAATGTTAATGCAATTCCGCGCTTGTATCGACGTACTAATAAGAATGCGCCACAAGAACCAAGCAGTTATGTGAATGATGCTATGAAACCCATTGAATATGTTCAGAAGTGCTTAAAAGTTGATAATTTGTTATCGCATGAAGATTATACTGGTGTTATGGAAAAGATTTTGGTTAAATGTTGTGCAGAATACTTGAAAATTGTAAAAGATTTATTGGATTCTGTGGGGAAAACTGAGGAGGCGTTGAGACGAATTAAGAGTCGTAAAGCTGTACAGAGTGATAAAAATCGTTCTGAAGAGATGACTGATGAAGGAAAAATTCGACTTCAAATTCAGATTGATGTATTATTTTTAGTAAATCAGGTAATTTTGATTATCATATCTAATTAGCTGTAGTTAATCATTCTATTTTATAGATTAAAGAAAAAATTGATTTCAATAACCAAGTACTACAAGATTTAGTGCAATTGTTCTCCAATTAAATTTTTATATCTTTGTATATTCATAGAAAGTACAAATCTTGTATATTAAATGTTTGAGTTTATTTCTATTTGTAATGAAACATGTTTAGAATAAAAGTAATTATTTATTTAACTTTATCTCAATTACTTTTTAAAAATTTTATATTAAACAATAAAACCAAAGAATCAATTTAATATTTATTGAGCATTTATATTATTTAAAGTTGCTTGAAAAGAAATTGTTAAAATTAGTTTTACGTTTCGCCGATAGATGGATCAGTACACTTTATAACAGTGTTGTCAAACTTTCAAGAATAGGTATACGCTTAAAATATTACTATTATTTAAAATTAATAGATATTTATAACAATTAGCTAATTCATTGTTATTTATAGTAATAATTTATATATTAAGATTTTAGTTATACTACCTTACATTGCAATTATTAACCCAAATTTAATTGACGTAGAGTTGACTACACTGTCAGCAATGCAACAACAAGAGTTTATGTGCTAAGTTTTTATATAAAATCCTTAATTAACTAAAAAATACACTTTAAAATAAATGTGTTATTATTCATATATTAATATACTAATATGTAAATAAATCTGATTCGTGTTTAGTGGTTTTGTGTACGGTTATCGAAATGTTTTCCAAGTATAGTTTTTAAAGAAGAGGAACATAAACATGGCTACTGCTATTTATATTATTTCAAAATATTGTTAATGGTTTATTTATTATTGATAAAATTACAATCAACATGATCTTATATCGCCCAGGTATACTTATTTTTTACAATTCAAAACACACCCAAACTAACCTTTATTGACCATTTAGCAATATTATGTCAACAGTTGTTTACTACCCTACTTATTACATTACATTTTAACATAATTTACCTTTGCCAATTTTTCATAGAGCAATCTTATTTTTTTCAAGCATTTCCAAGCACATACATATTTGCAATCAGCTATGCATATAAATGGCACATCTTTTGTGTATTTCTAAATAATCGGAAGTAATAAACACCCTCATTGAATCATACAAAATTTCTAGGATGTCTAATAGATTTTAAAAGAATTATTGGAAGGAATGGAAATGATTCATTCATAGTAAAATAATTTAGTAACAATGGCGAATTTATCAAAGAACATTTTTATTTTTCTAGTATATTGAAAGTGCTGTTAAATGTTTTTTTATGTAATTCCATATTCATCGACAGCTGATTAATTTTAATGAATGAATGATGGAAACTGTTATATTTGTTCATTTTATAAACAAATTTTTGTGATTCTGGTAACTAGAAGAGTAATAGTTAGAAATCTACATACAGTGTGTGTGTGTAATTATGTGTACAGTAACATCTGAAAGTAATCTTCTTTTTTTTTCTTTTAGTATTGTATATTAAAGAAGTAACCTTCCTTTATCAATAAAAGCAATTACTAAAAATACTACGATAGACACTTGGTTTTGTTTTACAAAATATCTATTTGATTTGAAAAATTCTCAGTTTAATCAAATAAATATTTTGGAAAATAAAACCAAGTTGCTTCGAATTCGAATTATTATTTTTAAGAATTGCTTTTATTCATAATGTATTATCAAGTGCCTACCATGAACTTCTTATTTTATATATTTTTTATCATATTGTAATTTAGATAATTTGAAAATTGTTGCATCCCAATGACCAACAGATTTTTTTGTTTAATTGGCAGTGAATATTATGTTGGTTGGCCACCGCTGATTTTATAATATTAAGAATAATAAGAAATAGTTTTTTTAGGCTAATAAGTTAATTATTTTTTAATTAAAATTTCTCTAATTTGAAATGTACATATATTGTATAATTAATATTTCTGTTGTTATTTAGGCTGTGTCTGCATGTCAGGCTTTAGTCTGGGCAAGCGATGAATTTATTTGGCTGCTTATTTCCATGTGCACTGCAGCACAGCAGCTGGTGGGGTATAGGAAACGAGCAGTGCATGACTGAGGAATTCGTCCACAGAATGGGTGTAAACGCTTCGACGGCTTCTGGATGTGAAGCCGGAAGTATGGCAGGTGGTTTGGCCGAACCCCCAATGGCAGGATATAGGGATATTATGGGAGTGATAGTCCGTGAACGTAAAAAGAAAGTCACTGGTTTTGCTACATTGAAGAAGAAATTCATCAGGCGAAGACGATCGTCGAAGGCTTGTGATCATGGAAGAATTTTGAGGGAATTGGTTTCGGATTGGAGTCCGCTCGAAATTGCCGCTCTATTAGAGGAATATGAAGCATTGGCGGCTTTGAAGGATTTATGTGTTCAAGCTGAACTGGCCCGGCCCCCAGCAGCAACATTCAAACAAGATCTATCCGCTTTATATGATTTTAAATATTGTACAGACGCCGATTTGGTATATCGCGGTGCATGTTTTCCTGTACACAGAGCGCTGTTATCGGCTCGATGTCCTTATTTTAGAGATCTGCTTGCTGGTTGTCCGGGATATGGAGCTCGAATTTGTTTAGAATTAAGAACCGCTACCGTAGATGTTCAATTGTTCTCGGCATTATTACGATATTTATATACCGGTGATATTTGTCCGCATGATACGAATATTGATATGAATCTGTTGCGACGTTTACGCGAAGAATTTGGTACGCCGAATGCGCTTGAGAATGATTTACGTTATTTACTTGAAACGGGCGATTATGCCGATGCAGCGCTTGTGTTCACTTCTGATGGGTCTGATTGTCAACGGCCTGATTCTGGTAGTTCTGAATATGGATTCAGGCCTAAACTTGAACTGCCATGCCACAAGGCTATACTTTCCGCAAGATCTCCATTTTTTAGAAATCTTTTACAAAGACGATCGCGTAGTGGAGAGGAGCACACCGAACGAGCTTTGCATATTCCTACTAGAATTGTACTCGATGAAAGTGTCATCCCAAAAAGGTTTGTAAATAAAGCAACATTAGAGCAAAACTATTTATTATTATTTAGATATGCAAGAGTTCTTCTCCACGCTATTTACTTGGACCAGGTGGATTTGTCTTTGATATCAAGAGGTGGTTGTGGTGGAGGTCTAGGAGAAGCTCAAGCTCTGGCACATACAGGTCGTGTCAGACCTTCACCTTTGGAGGAAGCCATGGAACTTTATCAAATTGGTCGTTTTCTTGAACTCGACATTTTGGCTCAAGGATGTGAAGATCTTATCCTGGAATGGCTTTCTTTAGAAACTCTACCAACTGTTTTACAATGGGCACGTCAACCGCATGGTTCAGCTTGGGTTCATAGACAAGCATTGCATTTCTTACGAGAAGAGTTTCAACCAATAGCTCAATCATCCGTTTTGCATCAGTTGGATAAGAGTCACTTGATAGAAGTTCTAAAAAGTCCTTTCTTGCAAGCCAGCGAATTGGAGGTATTGCATGCGGTTCTAAAGTGGGGAGAACATGAGCTAGTCAGAAGAATGGAAGACAGAGGTAAATAAAACTATTTGTTTTCTATTATTAATTCCAAATTAATAAATAAATATATATATTAATTTGTTTTAGAACCAAATTTATTAAGTCATACCGCGCATTCGGTAACTCGTAAGGGCGTTAAGAAACGCGACTTAAGTGACGTCGAACTACGTGAAATCCTATCCGATTTCCTACCATTAGTCAGAATGGATCATGTCTTACCACCAAATAGTGATATTTTGAATCAAGCTATACGTCGAGGGTTAGTCAGTACTCCGCCAAGTCATATGATAGGTGGTGATAGGGAAAATTTACGCGTCAATGCATGGATACGTAGTGGTAAAAATAACGGCCTCTTTGTTCAGCCCAGACTCTTTATGCCCTATTACGAGGAAGTCAAAGTGCTCCTTGAAGATCAATTAGTACAGGAAGTGGAGATAATGCGATTTCGTCGAGTTAGATATATACAAGACATTCCAGACACACTCTATATGGTTGAAGATAAACCACGCGCGCATGGTCCTGCTGGTGTTGATGTGCTTGCCTCAGTCTTACCAGTTCCCGATCCGGCTATAATGAATGCCATGTTAAAACGTGAACAGAAACTACGTCAAAGTCCTAGTTGCCAAAGAGCTTTAAATATGCCTCTCTCATCTAGACACGAAATTAATCGTCAAATTCGTCTTAGAGTTGTTCGAGAATTTAATTTACCAGATCCTGTAGCAGATATGTTAGAAAATTGTTTCTGTTTACCTGACCAAAGTGATAACGAACTAACTCCAGCAAATAACGAAACTCAGCCATCGCCCAGCAAGAATTTATTGGGCCGTAGTTGTTATGGTCGAAATATGACATTTCCACGTCAAGCGCCATTTTCGCAAAGGCACGAACTGCCTGCTATTGTACCTGAAGGCGAATTTCGTTTCGTTAATGAGCCTGAAAGCAGCTCTTGTAGTGATGGACATTTATCCGATATTATGCCAGACGTAGCAATGGCAACTTCCACTCTAGGTCAAATTCAATTGCAAGAACAACAAGAAATGGAATTGGATTTAGGCGATGGTGCCGCACATTTACATGGATCGATTGGCGCATCGCAAGTGATGCCGAATCCCGTTCGTCATCCTATGTCTTATAGGAGATATCCCCCAAGTACCTATCCTCATCATAGACCAGAATCTCAATCGTATCGTATGCCTCGTTTTTTATAGTAAGTTAAATCTATTTATAGGGAGTTTCAAAATTTATTATTTCATTCAAAATAATTATTGAAAATTATTTTCTTTATATTTATTGAAAAATAAAAATTAATTGTTTAACTTTTATCGAATTTAATAATGATGATCTAATAATTTTCACAAATATTCATTCGTTTCTACATAGAATTATTTTTCTTTATTGTTTTTTGATAGCTGAATGCTTTCTATACAAATTGCAGTATTATTTAAATTTAAAACTATGAGAACAATAAAATATCTTATGATTGCTTATCAAATTTAATATTTGTGCGGATTTTTGAAAAGTTCGGAATAAGCGCCAAATATTAGGGCGGCTAAAAATAAAATACGTAATTGTGTACAAAATAAATTATTCTCTGTTTCTTTGCGATCAGGTTGGCTTACAACTCCTCTTACATTTTACATGAAGTAATGATTTTTGTAACACCCTATATATTAAATGTTCGTGTACAGTCGTAATTTCCACATCTATTTTTATTTGTATTTTATTCTAAAATAATGAATGTCGACGCTACTCTCACATACTGGACGCTAGACTACTATATTGTTTTTGGAATGTTGAGTTAGTTTTAGAGAGCGTTTCGACAATTCCACAAAAATGAAAAAAAAAACAAAAAAGTTATTATAATATTGATACTATATGTATGTATATATTTTGTATCTGAAACAGTTACTTCTGTATTCTTGTACCTGTGCGTGTGTGTGTTTATTAGATTGCTATTACATGTACATATATAAATATATATTCCAAATATTAGGGCAAACAAAAGTTGATGATATTCAGCAGTATGATTTGTTCCATTGTTTGGCTATTGAAGTATTTTGGCCAAAATAATTAATAAGTTATTTTTAGAGTGCAATTCAACAAAAAAAAAAAAGAATCATAATAATATTACAAAAAAGTATGTACTTAAGATTTTGAGCATTTTTCCGATTCATCATGTAAAACCTTTACCACATCACAACGAATTTATTTCATTTTATCATTATTAAGTATATTAAGTTGATTAAAATTCTAGTAGGCTTTTTTAATTATTATTATTATTATTATTGTAGCGGAACATTATTCATATAAATAATAGTAGTTTATTGACTTATATAAATGTCGGATGTGGTTTATGCAAAAATGAAAATTTGAAAAATGATAAACTCATTCGACTAACTGTTCCTTTTATTTGCAAATATTTATTGCATATCATTCTATCTTTTGTTATTAAAATATCTGTGATAAGGTTTTTTTCTAGGCCAATGTATGGCCAATGAATGTTGTTAATTTTTATTGTTTTTTTTTTATTTTAGTTTTTTTTTTTTACAGTCACAGATCGCCATTTTGTGATATGTAGGTGAAATATGTAATCTATGTTAATGTAATCTCAATATTCTTGCAACGTACATGTTAGCTTAGAACATATATGGTTTACATTAGGCTTTACAGCTCCTATAATATCCATATTTTATGTTCGAAATGATCTAATCTAACATTCATTTGCGGCTACTTGATTATCTCATTTCTGTCAAAGGAATTTATCATTTCTGCATGTCTAATACTAATTACAAACAAACAAAACAAAACTGAAATTTCTCTATGTGATATTATCTAAAAGAAAATCTTTCCTTTTTTAGCATTTCGTCAGCACATTAAAATGTCTTTTAAAGTAATTGTGAAACTTATGTTATACAGACTAAATATATAAAATATTAAAATAAAACGACAGTTTTTATTTTATAATAGTACATGTACATTATGTTCAATAACACTCATCAGTTTATAGTTTATTTTTAAATTATTTCAAATGTAAATATATTTTAAACAATCGAGAAAATAATAAAAATTAATATTCATAAATATAAAATATAATTCTA
The DNA here is from genome assembly GCA_027574845.2 of Deinopsis erosa. NCBI lineage: Eukaryota > Metazoa > Arthropoda > Insecta > Coleoptera > Staphylinidae > Deinopsis > Deinopsis erosa. The sequence continues at coordinate 9,791 of JAODFZ020027547.1, forward strand.
ATTCATTCAAAATCTGTTTGAGTTGCTTTATCAACTTTGAATATGAACGAATTATCTCTATTGACGTTGCGCATTGTTGGTCTGCATTTAATATCAGTTAATTTGATCCGTTTCAGTTTCAGCAATTCATCATCAGGCACATAATCGGAATCAGAGAGTTGTCGTTTATGGGAAACTTTAAAATGTTGGACCACATTTTTAACAATACTTGCAACATTTGACCAAAATGGTTTATCATTGGACTTTTCACCTACATCTGAAACTTGAAAAAAATATTTTCTATATGCCGCCCTAATGAAATGCTATCTAAAAAAAACCAAAATCTTTGGTACAAGACTTACAATTGTCAATTTCCCCCCGACTGCGCCTAAATTTGGCCGCCACTGGCAGGCGCCTCTGCGTAGCGCCGGTACTATCATCCATCGTGTTACAATTTGATTTGAATATGCTTATTTCAACATTATCACATATATTATCGATATTTAATTGAGTTTCCCCTAAGGCAGTTTCCCATGTTGATTCACTGAATGTACTGCTGCGCCTTTTTTTCAATATGGCAACAGCTTTCGCAGCATTATTATCATTTTGTTCAGTATAACTACGGTCAAATTTAGAGGCAGTAAAGATGTTTTCCACTAAAACAGAATATGTAGAGTAATATGAGTATTAATTTATTATTCGTAACTTCAATCTTACCACAATTTGATTTGAATATACTTATTTTAACATTATCACATATATTATCGATTTTTAATGGTGTTTCTCCTAATGCAGGATCCCATGTTGACTCACTGAATGTACTGCTGCGCCTTTTCTTTAATATTCCAACAGCTTTCACAGCATTGCAATCAGTTTGTTCAAAATAACTATGGTCAAATTTAGCGGTAGTAAAAATATCTTCTCCTAAAACATAAATTCAAAAAACAACCAATTATATAAATTACTTACCGTAATTTTCAATTTAGAAAACATTTATATTTTTAATTTATTTAATTAAAGTTCTAATATAAATTACCTTTTTCCCCATTATCTAAATTGGACGATAGACCATCTGAAAATTTCATATTAAAATTTATCTATAATTTCAATTAGAAGTTTACCTTCATTATCTTTTTTATTTTCTGTAGTGTTGAAAGTGTCCGAAAATGTGACTCTTCTTTTATTAGAAACACTTATTTCAATTTTATTATTTTCAATTATGTGTGGCGTCAATGAGAAATGACTTTTATCTTCATTAATCTTTAACTTTACTTCGCAGTTTTCAAGAGGTGTAAGATTTTTACCAAAGAACTCTGTTAATTCTTGGTCTCTATCCATAGGAGTGCTTGTTAATGTAGAAGGCACATAAATGACCGGAGGAGATTTGTATGTTTCCATATCTTTCATAGAATCATCAATAAATTTGTTACGAATTGGTGTTTTTGAAGAGAGTTCAGATTCAGGTGGACCGATTGGACATTTATTGTGCGATATTAATTCCTTAACTGATGCGAATAATCTCTTGCAATACACACAATGCAATGGCCAATGATATTCTTCAACATGAACTATTAATTCTTCAGGAATTGAACTCACATTCGATTTACCATAGACACATATATCACATTTTTCGAAATAATTATGAACACATTCTTCATGCTTTATTCTACATTTTCGACAACAAAAAGTTTTTGAACACACATTGCAGTTATTCTAGAATGATTTTGAATAATTTTTTCACATTTTTATTAAAGAAAATTATATTTACCTGAATAAAACTCACTTTTAAATAATTCATCTTTGCCCTGCAAATAAATATTTGACAAATGTCTGTAAAGGCCTTGATGTGATAACATCTTGTATGTGTTGTATTTTAAAAGTTTCCCGCTTATTGCATTAAAAATTTGAATTTTCACTCAACGCATGCGTATTACTAAAATGCGCATTGCACCCAATGACACCATATAGTGCATTTAATTGTATGTATAATTAAAACCTTAAAATAAATTTATATCGAAGAATGTCAATTGCGTAAATTCGCCTAACTTTTGGCCGTCACATTACCTATATAATATCGCTCAATATGGATTACTGTAAACAAGTTGTATTATAGGAAGAGATAAATCGAGCGCTTAAGCGAGTTGTATAGGCAACTTTATTTACATCTTGAGTTGAGTTGACGTGTGCTCGAGCGAAGTATACAAAATTAGGCAAGTTGACGCGTTTCTTGGCTGTTCTTGGCCATTTATATTACCTGAGAGAAAATGATTTATAAATTTTCTTTCTGCCAAAATGAAATTTCATCATCAATGTTAGTTAATATTTAATTAGTGGAAGCAGTTTGAATAGTTTATAGTGGTATGCGCATATATACATAATATCTAACCTAAAAATTATTATTTTATGAAACGTAAAGTTTAAATAACGTGAAAAACATGCCTGGAAAAGTAAAGGTAAAAATAATTTCTGGAAGGAATTTGCCTGTAATGGATCGGTCAAGCGATACAACCGATGCCTACGTAGAAATAAAATTAGGAACAACAACATATAAAACGGATGTTTGTCGCAAATCGTTACATCCTCAATGGAATTCCGATTGGTATAGATTCGAAGTAAATACATGCAAAATAATCTGGAATAAATGTTCTATTAGATATGTTGCTATTTTTGTAGGTTGATGATTCCGAATTGCAAGACGAACCTTTACAAATCAGATTAATGGATCACGATACTTATTCAGCGAATGATGCCATAGGAAAAGTTTATTTAGATTTAAATCCTTTATTGCTTCCTACAGCTAGTCTTCTTTTAAAATATAACGAAGGAAATAACTCTCATGACAGACCTTCGAATTCGGTGATGTCTGGTTGGATTCCAGTTTATGATACAATGCATGGAATTCGAGGAGAAGTCAATATCATCGTAAAAGTAGAATTATTCTCAGATTTTAACAAATTTAGACAATCATCATGTGGTGTACAATTTTTTTGTTGTAAGATACATTTAGAGTTGCTTTTTAAATATTTTTTAATTTTAAACCATGAATTTATTTTTCAGCGCCTACTATACCACATGGATTTTATGCTCAGAGTATCCACGGATTTGTAGAAGAGCTTGTTGTTAATGATGATCCGGAATATCAGTGGATTGATAAAATTCGAACACCGAGAGCATCGAATGAGGCTAGACAAACTTTGTTCTTTAAATTGTCGGGTGAATTGCAAAGGAAGATTGGTGTTAAAGCATTGGATTTGGGAGGAAATGCGGTTATTGGGTATATTCAATCATTCGATTTGGAAGGAGAGTCTGGAATTGTTGCAAGAGGAATTGGAACGGCTGTTACCTTAGTCAAATTAGTTGATATTCCATCCACAAATGTTGATAATAATCTCAATGACGAGTGAGTATTTTTGATCATTATTTAAATATCTCTAGAACACCTTTACTACATATTATTTCATTTGTTTTATTTTGCTCAGTTTCTGTTTGCTGGTGTAAAGACCGAGTAAAGTTTTCTATAAAACCTTTTTTTTTTAATTCATAAAATTATCATATGAAGTTTATTCAATGAAAGATAAGAACGTGGTGCTAACAAATGTGTAGCTTTTAGTGTTAGAATTGGCATTTATTGTGCTAAAAATTACAAGTTCATGTTTGTTGCCAGACCGGTAATTGCTAAAGCATAAGATTAATGTTGGATAGATTTGCAACTAACGATATAAATATTTTTCTCACTATCTGCTTTCTATGTCATAAAAGTGGTGTAAACTGAGTTAATTATCTCTCAGTACGCGGAGCATATGATTAAACTGAACTTCTTTATTATTAAACGGAATAAACGATTTAAAATAATAATTTGCACTTGAGATTATATAAACATAAATAATATCTTTTGTGCAATAGCATGTTTATCTACATGCTTGCACCTGTTTTCATTTGTCTTAATAATTTAATTATAGAAACTCAGCAAAATTTACACAATAGTGTGTTATGAACGCAAATACATACTTCATATTAATTATTATTTTCTTTTATTTTGCCTATAGGCGCGCGCAAAGTTACTTAAAATTTCTAGGCTCAGCCAAAGGCTTTTTCCTTAACAGTGATATGAATTTATGTATTAAAAATATTCTACCCACCCCAATACCATCTCCCTCACTCTCAGTAAGGTCTTTCAAAGCAGACGAATTAACATTAAAGTCAAATGTATCAGCGAAAAAAATGACGCGACATTTATCTGATCGAGAATTTAATGTTATAATAAAGCATCCTTCTAAAGAAATTTTACATCATAGTGCATCCTTACAAACGCTTCTTAAGCAGGAGGATATGCGCGGCACGCCTAGCTATGGCATATCACAACGCTTCCGCAACCTAAAATATTCATCACAAAATTTATTATCAAGAAAAATGTTTGCCATAAAATCTAAACGCAATGATAAAGGAGCGAGCAGTCCGGAAGGAATACACAAGAAAAAGTTTTTGAAATACCGGCGCACGCAAAGCGATTCCACGGGAATGGCTGAGATTTTGGTATTATCTGTCATACATGCTACGTCTAGCTTGGATTGTATATCAGAATCACCAGGTTCAATGAAACAAGATATGGAGGAGCAAAAAACTAATTTCGAAGCAAGTTACATATCTTTACCAACTTCTACGTGTGACGATCCATCCAATCCATCATCCACATCTTCGGAATCATCCAGTTTAGACGATGAATTCGATAATGAAAATGATGATAGGGAATTAGATACCGTTAGTCATATTGTTGAAACAGTTCGAAAGCTGAGCATGATCCATCCTTCTGAACCAGAACATTTACATTTAAGAAACGAAGAAAAGTTTCTTATTGTTATTGAGAATGAAGGTGACGATGATCTGTCAGTCAGTGATTGTGAATTAAATACAGAAATATTTGATGACCAGGAATCATCTAGTGAACAGAATACCATTGCAATTTCATCGCCCACTTCTCCAATATCAGATAATAATTTTGATTTTTTTCTAACGCAAGTATCCAAACATTTTCAGTTGAAAAGAATGTCATCGACTTGGTCACTCTCTGACAACACAAGCGGTTCTTTGGAGCAAAGCGTTAAGTTCACTTCATTGCATAATATTCATGATGCTTCATCGAAAATTAATAAATATTCAGCGCATGAGGGAAAACAAACTGTTTTGGGTGATATATTTAAAAGAATTGGCGGAAAATCAGAATCATCTACCACAACTATTATGAATGATTCGAAAGAATTACTAAATGTGAATATCGATTGTGATAGACATAGATTGCTTGATTTGATTAAGGAGCGGAAGGATAAGATTTTGAAAGGTCCTAAAGAGTTATTACATAAATTAGATTCTAAAATACATCATAAAAAGGATGACGGTTCAATTAAGCATCATGGATTATTGGAAACCGCTTTAGGCAATGTTTTAATGGAAAGTGTTAATGAAATTTTAGCTACATCCAAAAACGATTCATATGAATCAAAATCATCGAAAGAATCAAATCAAAATATTAGCGATGAATCAAATTCAACAAATTCAGTAAATAAAGAAAAATTGCATAAAACTAAGTTTTTGTCAAAAGATTCATTATTCAAACGGCCAAAATTATTTTTACAGCGAATTGATGCAAAATTTCACAAAAAGCGAACTGATTCGAAGATGAAAGATGAAGGATTATTAAAAACAGCTTTGGGTAATGTTTTAATGGATAGTGTTAATGAAGTTTTGGCGACATCACATTCAAGCTCTCAAAATACTTCAAACAAATTAGAAAATGAACCAGCTGTAATTAATACATGTAATAATAATTCTGAAATTATAAATAAGGATGTATCGAGCGCACCGAGCATTACATTTGAAAGGTTAGATTTGGAAAATGTTGATTCGAATATGTACCACATGTCACTAATTAACAATCAATCATATTTAAATAATGATTTATATGTTAACAATAAAAGTTTCAGTAGAACGAATTCAATTCCTTACTTCCTAAATCATATAACAAATGACGCATTTATTAATAATCCTCATACAGTGTCCTTAAATACCAACAATACGGAAATTGATTTTGGTAGTAATATTGTAGGCATTAATACTATGCATGCTTGCTTAACCCAAACTAGGATTACTGATACGCCGCCAAGGGACGTAAAACCAGAAATGGGCCATCAAAGCACAGAATCTTTTGGGGCAAGAATGTCACATTCACCATCTAAATTAAATTCCATTCCATGCATACACCGAAGATCATCTGATTCCGATTTGAGCATAACTCCGAAAGGTAATCAACACTTTAAATAATATTCTATTATGATAGTTAATTATATAATTGAAAGCCGCTAGTTGTTTAGTTTGAATCAATATAATTGATTTATATATGATTTTTGTTTATGGTTTGGTAAATTCTTTACTACATTAGGATTCTATAGGAAAAGTGAGTATTATAGAACGTTAATGGAACCTTACTTGTTGCATTTTACTGTTCTATGTATTGTAACTAAATAGGTTTTCATATTTATTCGTCTATGTGCTAATAATAGGGAAATACATAATAATCATAATCATTTTGAACGTGCTACAACTACTTGTAATTGGTGTAAGAAATTAATTTTATTATATTTTAATTTTCGTTTCTTTCTATAAAAGGGAATAGTTTAAGTGGAAGCGATCGGTCTGGAGGATGTTCAAGTGGACAATTCTCTCGCAATACAATATTTCGTACTACAGTCGCTCAAGAGAATTTTGATATAATGGAATATCCGTTTCTTACTATGTCCAAATATCCTGCAGGCTTTATTTCTTATATAGGTGAAAACTATATGCTAATTGATATAAGAAACTAATAAATAATTTTGAAGGTGGTGCTGTAAGTGCTCGTTCTGTTAAATTATTGGAACGAATTACAAATATTGAAGAGCCGGAATCGAGGGATACTTGGTGGTCCGAAATTCGAATGGAAATAAGATCTCATGCAAGAGCCCTTAATTGTAATTCAGTATTAGGATATACAGAAACAACTAGTATTTGGTGCGTAGAAATAAAATTATTTTCTTTGATTTTAATTTAACCTATTTCTTTTTTAGTGATGATGTATGTGTTTTAAGTGCAAGCGGCACTGCTGCTGTAATTGGTTATCAATATCAAGATGAAGCATCTGATAATATATGCAGTCTTCCGATAATTCCAAAAGCAAATAATAACAACAATAATAATACAAATAATAAAGATATGATGACTTCTTCATTGGATCGAAGTGATTTCGAAAAGGCAAAACCTATACACATTGAAGTTATTAATACCGCTAAAGCAATAACAGTCAGTGGAAGTCCAGAAACAGAATCGTCACTCAAACCAGCTTGCAATATATGTCACTTGCCGTATTTAAATAGTAATATATCTTTAAGAAATATAACTAAATGTGCTGTATGCAGGTATAATGACGTATGTATATACGGTAAAATAATATTGTAAAAATATAAATTTGTTATAGAATGGGTAAAGTTCCCGAAATGTTAATAGCGACAATTGAAATTCCCGATAATATTCCTAGCATTGGAAGGGGCTGTTTTGTTCAGTCTTACGTTTGCAGACCTTTACGTGATTTAAAAGGAGAATCAAATGCGAAAGAAATTTCAGATGGTTTGCCGTTCTTGGAATACGAGTTACATCGACTCTTAGTAAATAAATTGAAAGTGAAATCGATGAATGCTGTTTTTGGTTTAAAAGTTAGAATATCTGTTGGTGATAGAATGCTAATAGGAATAGCAACTGGAACAGCTGTATTTTTATCGCCATTACCACCTCCGCCATTGCCGAAGCTTGTTTCTGATAGAACAACGGATGAGCAACAATTAGCTCAACTACAAAAATCATTACATGACACAGTTAAAATGAATAAAGAAATTTATCAGCTCAGAATGACAGTAAATAATAACTATACATGGGGTGCCAAGAAGTACCCTGCATACAGTGAACGATTTAAGTAATAATTTCTTTTTGTAGGATGAAATATTGAATGGAAAATTTCCATCTGACAATGACGATTCTGAAGATGAACAAGCTTCCCTGGATTTATCAATGGGTAATAAAGATTGTTGTATATTGGAGGTATATATTATACGAACAATTTTAACATTTTGTATATAAACGTGTTTGTAGGTTGATGATCCTGAAGATGTTGACGTATTAAACTCATTAATGGAACCACGACCACCAGACGGCTTTCACGTTGTGAATACAGAGCACGTGCCAGGTTTAGAAGAATTAGAAATTGTTAAGAATTTGCAGATGTTTACACAAATATGGAGAGCTAAAATACAACCACCGTATAATTTAGATAAACATTTTCATAGATTATTACAAAGCGTTTATTTCAAACTGCGGCGCATGATACCGTGCGCCCTTTGTGATTTACAATTTAGAGTAGATTCACCAGAACCTGATGAAATTCAATTATGCGTCTTAGGTATAGTGTTTTCTTTGTTGAAACATATTCATTTATAATTTGTAATTAATTTAAGGTATGGCACTTGGACTAGGTGATCCTCAAAGGAATGTGAAAGCTAAACGCAAAACAGTTATTCCTAAAAGGAATGGTAATATTCTTAAAAGTTAAAATTTAATTTTTTATTAATTTCTATAAATCTAGATGAGGAATTAATTTTTAATTTAGAAGAAGATCAAATTCCGGAACACAGTGCAGTGCAAACACCCTCCTCGAATTATTTACATGCACAAACATTAAAACACAGACAAAAATCACCAATTCGAAATCGTTTATTGATTCGTCAAAGACATGTAATAATTTATTATTATTAAATTATTAAACATTTTAATTAAAAAAAATGTATTTATAATTTAGGTTCCTTATCGTGAAAGGCATGGAGTCGATATAACTCCTCTGTCTTATGTTCCTGGAGGAAAAATAGAAAAATATTTAGGAAATTTAAATTTCTTTTTCATTAGAGAAACTACATCTATTCGAGAAGTTGGGATTTAACATAAAAACAATTAATTATAATAATAATTTAATTTACAGGAAGGTGGATTGAGTGGTTTTGTGCATAGTTTTATGACTGAAATTTTAGCAATTGTGCGTGCTCATGTTACAGCCCTTGGAGGAAACGCAATGGTGGCATATTTTATTACCGAATGTGTGTTAAATCACAACTTACACAAGAATCAAGTGAGTAATATTATTAAAAATAACTTGTAGATATATATGACATTTATATAGTAAAGGAAAAATGAGATACGGTTAAATATCAAAGAACACAACAATATCCCTTACTTTGATAACAGGAAATATAAAATCCAACGCGAAAGTTAATATTGTTTCACATCCATGACTTTTTTAAAAACAAAGGATACTCTTTCAAAACAGCACTTTAATATAGGTGTTAATATTGATTTTTTTAGGGCCAATGTCTAATCAATGTGGGTGGTGATGTCGTTTATGTTACATATTATTCGGAGGATCATTAATATGAATATTAAAATTATTAAACAACAATGGATTGTTTCCAATAGATGATTATATATTTTTATTTAAAGTGTGTGATATTTCAAATATTTATTCTTTTAAAATATTTTATTTTATTATTCGCTAATCAATCAATCAGTATTTATTGTTATTAAAATACAGCAATATTAATGTTATTTATGCAATTGAATAAACATGTTTATAAACTTATTACTCTTTTCTTCAACATCGTATCTTAATGTGTAATCCTCATTTTGTTACATTCCGTAGAAAAATTAATATTAATTAAAAAGGTGTTTCAAGTGCAAGTAGAATTAAATAATTTTTTCTATAAAATAAAAGTAAGTAAAACTATATGTTATAAGCATTATTAAATGATTTCGATTTCGTTTAATAAATTTAATTAAACGGCGGGAATAATTAACAAATTAATAATATTCACGGACGATTTATTCATGCATGTTTGTAAAAGATAGCTGAATGTCATAATGAAACAATCGCTTTATTCGATATTCACCCATGAAAATGCACATTTTATGCTTTAGCAGTTAATATGATAACTAATTACCTAAATCGTATACATATATTATTCTAGTACGCAATATCATTTGAATAGTTGCAGTTATTTATATTTGCAGTAAGTTAGAAAGCAAAAAACAAGTTTTTAGTAATTTATCTTATACAATTCAATATTGTTAATTAACACTGACAAACTCGAATAAAATGATACATAAGTGGGTTTATCATTTTTATCTCTACATAAAATGTGTAGGCATCTGTATAAGTTGCAATTAATTATAGAAATGTCAATACTATGCAATACGTTCTGTATCCAACTGATAAGGTAAATTTGATTTTATTTATACTACTGAAAATGAAATTGAAATGGCACACGGGGCAAATAACCATGGTACAAAAATGGAAAGGCCCCTAAGCAACTCAAAAACAGCCTTTGCGTTTATATTCAATGATTTATTGCTAGAAATAAAGAAAAAGTAATTAACATTATATATTATTTAAAATATATATTTTTTTCAATGCAGAATTCTTATAATAATAATTATTGATTTCTTTTTGTTATAGTTCATACATTTGATGTGATGTAAGGAGTTACTGTTAGTCAACGCCAATTCGTCTTCATGTGTGCCTGCCAACATCAATCAGTTATTCGTTTTAGTCTGCGAATCGGTCATTTATAGAAGAGAACTCAAATATTTACCTGATCATGGTTTGTTGTTTGCTATATTTTTTCTATAAGTATATTATAATATAAAATTATAGGATCGCGAGTAAAATTTTAAATTTACTAAAGTTTGAGGCACCAAACAGAGATGCGCGCTTAGTAATAGCTTCGAAGGCGAAAATCAAATTTTGAGTGAATTGACGGACGTTAAACAGCAATTTTCCTAGTAAGTTCTATTAAATTCATTCTTTTCATACCAATATTTAGAAATGTTATTTTCTTGTTTTTCAGTTCAAGAGGAATGGGCCACTTCATGCAACAATTCATTCATGTGTGCCTGCCTGCCCAAGACCATCAGTCAACAACAATTGAAGATATTTGACAAAGAATTAGTGAGTTTGTCACATTTTTTCCTCATTTTAAGACACGTTGCTTAACTTTACGTAATATAAATGTCGATTCGAATCGAATAAGATATTGATTCGGTTCCTGATTTATATGACGTAAAGTTAAGCAACGGCAAAGTCGAGATGGAGATTTCTCCAAGCCCAAACAATGTCAATGTTTTCTTGTTGTTTTATGTTTGTTAATATTTATTTACCTATAGAAGAGAATTAAATATAAATAAAATTCAAAGTTAAATTTAATGTGAGTTTTATTTTGCAGACATCAAAATACAATTGTTGCATTTTTGTTTTACTTTTGAATCGTATGAATCGTTTGATGTTTTCTTATTGGCGTTGTCTGTCTTCTAGCGAATCAGCCAAGTTTTGGTTTTAGGATTTATCCTCTTCGTCTGTTTTTTTTTTGTAAAATCTTCCAAGTCCGCCATAAATATTCATATAAATATATGTTTCAACTACGTATTTTCATTCAATGATCGGTGGCTTACTAGCTAAGGCAGTTGGCTAGTAACACAGAGGTCCGAGGATCGAATCCCGGTCGAGGGAATTTTTCTTTTGATCACCCATCCATTTTAGAAATCTAAAACTCGTTGCTTAACTTTCAACTATCACTCGATGCTTCTGTGAGAATGGTTTCTCATCGCTTGAAAAATTTGAGGAGAGTTTTGAGTCGATGAAATATCCAAGCAATTGGCTTGGAAATATTTTTCGTTCGATTTTTATAAAATCCTGAAAATACAACAAATTATTTCAATATATACAAGTTTCAACCTTCTATTACCATAAGTGATTGCCAGCTTAGTGGTTAGAGAGCTGGATTGGTAACCGAGAGGTCGAAGGATCGAATCCCGC
>JAODFZ020027566.1:0-18970 GCA_027574845.2 Deinopsis erosa
AAACAATATCCAAAGATTATAAATACGAAGTTACGAATAAATATAATTAAAACTTATATACTTTATTTATTTTTAAAATTAACATATCCGTTTTGCCCGTCCTTCCCCTAGTATTTTTTTGGCATATTCTAAAGTATTTAATTATGAAAATTAAATGAATATTTACAACAACCAAAATGCATAATATTATTTCGAATAATTACTTTTATATAATTTAATATTAATAGTGTTTATTATATTGTGGTATAGAAATTGAAAAGGAGTAAATGATTTTAGTAAATGACATTAAAAATATATAAAATGGTATATAATTGAAAATTTTACCGATAAACTTAATAGACACGCAATAAAACTCACAAGAGAGCAATAGAAGCAAAAATTATTGGAAGCAGTGGATTTTTTAATTGCAAATCAATGCATATGGAAAATAGAATAGGTATTTGGGTATTGGTAACAACTGGTTCAGTTGTCATGACAATATGATAGTAGATATTGCAGTTTTTTTTGCTTCTGTGTGTTCGTTTATATATTTCTGGACAAGTCAACTAAATAAATGGAAAAGTTCGTCTTAGGTTTTTGTTTTGTTTCTGCGGTAGTATCAAATATTGTATATATTTTTAAATGATTTATGGAAATATCTTTTTCTATCTTATATACATATGCTGTATCAAGGGCTTTAAAACTTTTCTGCAAGCGGCACGAATTTTTAACCCTGCTCATAAAAGTTGAAAAACGTTACGATGTAACACTGATCCAGCCGAATTTATAGGTTTTCATAGTACAAATTTTTCTAAAATAAAGTCTCGACCATGTCGCAATTTTTATTTTATCGGTAAGAAATAGAATTCCCTAAACTATTTTAGCAGGGTCCTCGGAGATCAACCGACTTAACAACTGTTTATTTGCGATTTGCTCTCGATAAATTTATCATTTATTAAATGTTATCGACAATTAGAAAAATTCTTTCATAGTATTTTTATGTTTGTGGCAAAAAATAGGTGCCATATGAAAAGGTCTAATGGTCATTCAACGGAATAAAACAATTTATGTTCGATAGAATATAATAGCATAAAAGCGGAGTTTGTGGGAGAAAGAGATATAAATGCCACCGCTTGCAAATAAAATTTATTAGAGGGTACGTCCCAAGAAATCGCTGCCCACTCTCTAACAAAATGTTATTCTTAAGTAATAGAAAAGCTTAAAATGTGTTTTATTTTCATTTTTACCATTCCACAAATACAATAATTTAATTAAAGCGCACACGTTAAGAGAAAAGTTTTTTATGTGAGCAAATATAAAGGGAATAGTGATGGTATTGCTGAATCTTAGCAATGATGATACTTTGTATAATATGTAAATGGAGACGATGAATTAACAGAGTACTACGCGGTCGTCTCGACGCTCGAGGATCTAACAAGACGCCGTCTTGGCCCGTTACTTACGCCATAATGTTAGGTCACAGTCTGTGAAAAATAACGCGGCCGTTTGCAATACAGAAGGTTGGGATTAAGACACTTGATATTAATTTCCCAAGTGTACAATATATTTTATTAGTTGTTTCTCTCTCTAGAGTCGCACTTTCTTGCAACCTTAATGCAGTTAAGTACGGAATGCATAAATATTTAAGCTCTGCATAAAATGAGTATTCAACGCGGCAACTTTTGATAGCACGTTCATAAAAAGTTTCCATACAAAAAATGGCCCATTTTGAAAGTTTAATCTTTCATTATTATAGTGTGTATTTTGTCAATTTGTTTTTTCTTTCCAAAACTTTTATCACATTTTTTCTATACTTATTATATTCTATTTCTAATTATTCATTAATTCATTAATCTAGAACTCTTATAATACTTGAAATTAAATTAAATTTATTTTAAAATTAAAAATAATTTTGATTTTTCACTAAAAAATAAATTTTATTCTTGTTTACTAAATTATTTTATCATTAAAGTAATTTATTTAATTATATGCATACCCTTATCTGATATTTGGAGCACTAATTACAATCATTTCACACAATGTTTATATTCATCCCTTAATAACTAATATGTATACTACACTAATATTACCTTAATTTCCAGTAACAATGTTTACTTCCTTACTTACTCAATTACTACTAATAGTAACTGCCTTGCAAAATTAGAATCATCAAAACAATTGATTAACTAAAAACGATATACTTACATAAAAAAATTCAATTTTTCTTAATCGTTTAACAATTAATTACACTAAAACAAGTTTTATTAAGTTAGAAACTTAACTAAATTCGAATTTAATGTACTTGCTAAAGTTTTTGTTTTAAATAAGTTGAGTGTTATACTTTATTAAATTAATGAGTTTAATTAAAAATAATGCATTTAAAAATAAGAATTATAAAAATATTTTATTATGTCGAGATGAGTAGGCACAAACTACAATAACTATTCTACTAAAAAACATAATTAATCTAATTTCTTATTCCTCTTTCATTAGATTACTGTAATTTATAATTATTTTAATATTCACACAAATATATTATAATTAATGCCATTTAAATGAAATAATTAATAAAACTATTAACATTTTAATCATATTTAACAGTTTCTTAGATAAATTTATTTTATATTATGCAAAATTAAATATTTTGTGTTTCTGCTTAGTTAGATTACAAATTAATCGGAAGAAGCGCTTATTTCGGCCAAATTTCAAAAAACAGAAACCTTAAATGAATTAATTGTTATTTTATTACCCTTGTTGCCTAAGAATACTTTTTGTTACTAATTAGGACATTTCAAAAACGATTTTTTCTTAGCATTTCTCATATTGAAGAAGTTTAATTAGAATTTTAATTTTTTAAAATTTTTATACATAGAAAATAATTTACATCGCTTATTTGTAGCTTATTCGGGGCAGTAAGCTTATTCATAACGAATAAAAAGTAAACTTTTCTATACAAATGAAATTAATGTCAATTTTAATTGCTTTAATAAAAAAATTATAAATACCAGCTATAAATTGTTTGAATGAAAAAGACTTAAATTGATTAAATGTGTAGGTGTATTTAAATTTTGAAAAAGGGTGATTAAAATATCCATTACAGGTTGTATAAATAAATTGATTCTTTGATGTAAAATATGGAATTTACAGAATTTAAATTATTTTAAAAGGTAAACAATTTGAAGCATTTTCCGTATTGGAATAATACGCAAATAGTCTATTTATTCGATTTAATTTAAGAAATAAAAGTAAACAATTTAATAAAACATTTAATAATAAGATCCCATATAAAGTGAAATTAGTTATTGTTTAACAAATTATTATTTAATTCTCAGAATGCAGTCTATAAATTTTATAATTGAATGCAATATAATTATAACAATGAAAGTATGTTTATTATGGCAAATAGTTTCACCCTTGATCAAATTACATTAAATATTTTAAAATTAATTCCGCCTTAATTGTTTATTTATTGTGTGATGATCATTGACATATAACGTCAATGTTGAATTTTTAAATGCATTATTTATTCATATTTTAGTTTTACTATTAGAAAAACTATTTATTATTTATTTCGAATTATTCCATACAAAATCTGTGTGCAAAATTCAATAAAATTTTAAATCAATTTTATTGGAAATATAAAAATGTTCTTCAATAAAAGCATTAAAATGTTGCAAAATATTTATGACTAGATATAAAATATTATTAAACAGTGTGTCCAAAAATGTTCAAATCAAGAAAAACTTTAAAAAATAATAACTTATTTTATTATAAATAAATAAAATAAAATTTGAAAGTTTGCTTCGAGTCAGTTAATAAATCGATTCAGGGTTTTCTACATTTTTAGAAAACCCTGAATCAGTCAGCTTCGATTTTTTTTCCGGTTCGTCTAATAAATAAATAATTTAAATGAGCAGCATCATAAAAGTGATTAAAAGAATAGAAAAGCAATTGTGGGTTTTGAAATATAGTTGACATGTGTTATATCGAGATGTGTGTTTACGTGGTAACCAAACTATTGCATTGCATTCATGTATCTGACAGTTGCTTTAGTAATAAACCTATTGTCACAAAATAATCAAGATATTCACACAAAGCCGACGCTGATTATGTGAATTAATATGTTAAGGATAATTATATAATAATAGTACAACATAGAATCTTTAATTAAATAATAATTACACTTGAAGTAGATGGATGGTCGTTCCAATTTGCAATCAAAATCTTTTACACATCTGCATTTTCACATTTGCACGTTGCCAATCTTCGCATTTTGATGACAATTTTCACTTGTAATGAATACAAATGAATGCATATTATGGAAACAGCTAGCATATGTTAATGGAATAATAAAAGTCTACCTAATTATTGCGTACACATTTATTTAACAAACAACCGCAAACAGCATAAAAATTATTCAAAATTAGCATTATTTCTTTACCAACTAGTTTTCACTCATTTTATTTTTGGATGGCGACGCATATTATTAATTTTCATCTAATTATGAGTTATGTATTCGGTAAAGTTTTTATTTACGAGTATGATAGCCGTTAACAACAACATGCTGGGTACATGAGCATCAAAATCGCAGATTATGTCAGTGGGAACATTTGTTGGCTGTGCCAATGTAGCCTGGGCCTGTGCGATAGCGGTTACCACTTCATCCACACCGCGTATTTTCTACTAATAAATTGAGAGAGTTTATATGAGTAGTTAATAATAATACATTATTTATCGGTGCATTATATTGTCTAGTGGCTAATATTCACCATCAATTGATAACTTTATCAATTTACATCAAAATTTATTTTTAACATTTCTTTAGATGCAAAATTTATACTACTACTTTATTTACGGTTTTCATGCTGGGGGCTCACCCGATTAATCAAACTGTTTATCATTTATTGCTTCGTGTATGAAATTATCGATATACTGAAAGAATGGGGGGAAGCTGTAACGTACAGTTTGGAATCCACTGCTTCATAATCAATACTGATAGATTGTTTATACCATAACATGTAAAACATTTTGAAAAAAAATGGCAAGCATGAAAGAAAGAAGTGAATATGAAACGTTCGCATATAGGGTGCTTGAAACTAGATGTACGTTACCACATAACGGTAACATACAACCACAAAGGACATACTTCAGAATGTATGTTGTAACATATTGCAGAATTCTATAAAAAGGATAAGCGAACAAGCCGCAATAAAATGCTCCTCTTTCAACAAGGCATTGATACAGCCATGCAATGTACTCATTTGCTCGTTCAAAATAATCACATACCCTGCTTTTTAACAACACATTTAAATGATAACACCAACTAAAAAAAAAACATTTTTTTTTTATTCTATCAAAGAAGAAAATTTTGATATCTCAAATATGTTTCTTGGAATTGCACAATTCAAGTTCATTGTTTTTATTTAAATACATTTTATACAAAATCATATTTTAAATAACCTTTCTTTAAAAATTCCGAAAGTAAAGAATAAATTTAATTATTATGTGAATGTAAATATTTGGTTAAAATACGCTGACATATCAATTTCCACTTTTAATTAAGCGTCTTTTGCGTTTATATGTATGACTTTTGGAAATATCATTTGTTTTTAATATAGAACATGAAGCTTTATTTATTATTAAAATCCTGCAGTTTCATTAGACTTTTAGGAATCATATTAGTAAGTAAACTAATTGAGTAATTAGTAATAAATATAAGTTAATTGATAAATGCACAAATGCAATTACAACTGGCAAATTACCATTCTTTATAATAGAATGTGAACTAGATTGCTAAAAACAAACATAAATTGGAATAATTAATATTTAAAATTGCATAACATTTTTTAAACAAAATTTACAACTAAACTTTTTATTTATTTATTATTGTTGAATGCGATGTATAAAAATGGACAATTCGTTTTTTTTTTGTGAAAATCCGGACATGATAGGAGTCCATCGATTAGTGCAATATTTAATGCTGCTGTGGTTTCGAAAGCAAAAGCACTGATGAGTGATGATTCTTCAAGATAAAACTAGACAAATGTCCATTCCCTTAAAACGCGTATAATTTTCTTTTCAAATTGCTCGCTTTAGCGTCTTTTTATATCCTCACAGAAAATGACCACCAATCATAACAAAACGTTGAATTTTTCCCCTGTTGCCAGCTATCATCTGTTACATTTGAAAACTCATTTGAATGTTATCCCAATGATGCATTCTTTGTGTAATACATTAAATTTGAATTTACTTACAGAGATCTTTATGCAAATTTAATTCTATTTCGACGAGTGAGAAAATGCGCTTAGATATGAAAGTAGATATAACGTGAATATGTGACTGGACTATGAGCTTATCGCGATAACACTTTTCGAAATTTTGATTACGCCGCTTCAGCTATTGTTCAAGTTTAGCATATGTGTGCCCTCTAATGCACGTCACGCCGATAAAAATGTTAACGAGCATTCATTTGCGGAAAGCTATTGCACGAATAATTGTTCGCGTTGTGGACGTGGCAAATATGGATTGCACTGACATAAAACAACAAAAGCGGTTGTACCGGTTTAGAATTCGGTTTACAAAAAAAATTATATATATATATAACAGTAACGGTTTGATGAGTTGGCATATCAGCGTTCTTTTATGTTCTATAATAATAAGTCATCGTCTGATTGTCTCTTTTTCCATTCATTTCTACTTTGTTTGAGGCATCCTTACAAAATATTTTCCATGTATAGTTTTAGTAAGTTTGTTAAATATACATATATAATGTTGTATTTGTGCTAATTTAATATATCTATATATATACGCTACATGCACAAGTTCTGATTAAATTTTATTCTGTTCTTCCTCCATTGAGTCTAATATAAATGCATATGCAAAAACAAGCAAAACAAAATGCATATTTCATTGTGCTTATGAAGTTTATATTTAACTTTATTACTTAAAATAATATTTTACGATTAAATCACTTACATATAATTCGATTCCCTATTTGTATTATAGTTTTTTATTTCAACTCTAAGCCAAAAATAAAAATGGCAACAAGAAGAGCAGCACTAACAGCTGAAATAACAACACCAACATAGAGCATTGTTCACAAACAAACCCAAACAAGCACTTAAAGAAGGACAATTTTCTTTTGAAAATGAGAAAATTTGTTGAAAAGTCGTTCGTACAAAATATCATAACAATAACAATAGTTGGAAATGCAACGCGTGAAAATCCTGCAAGAATCTCATCTATGGGAAAGATATCCGCATTCCCACCGCACCAGTTGGCGGTTAAAGAAAAGCAAATTTTTGCTCCGTTACTAGAATATAAATTTACAATTATTTATAAAATATGTGATGGTAAATCTGAATTTTGCGATTTGCCCAAAATTGCCGATGTATTTTTATATGCGAATCTTTCGTGGTTTTCATAACGTGATCGGTTTCTTTACGTTACATTTCCGTTCATTTTCATGATTCCACATGTCTCCTTGATTTTATACACTGCTCTTTTATTTTTTTTTTTTGCTTTCGAAATCCTTTATCCTTTATGGAAGATCTTCCAGTTCTCATTTTCGTCCTTCTACGCTTATCGATAAAATATCTTTCAGCGACGCAATATTCACCGTTTGCTGGAATGTCTGTTAGGATCTGCTTTTATCAACAAACCTACTTAATACCAGAGAAAGATAATTTTATTTCTCTTTAAACAAACAACCACTTAATAGCATTGCATTGCTCTGGAGAGAGGACTCGTGCGAGTACAACTAGGAAGTGTCTAAATATTAATCTGCACGTGCATTAACTATTCATAAGCATTCGCAACATCACGCACAATTACTTCTGCTTATGTTACATATCCTACAAGTACAGCGTTTCTAAAACTGTGCAAAATGCAAATGGTAAATTCAGCTAAAATTCTTCATTTACTAAAACATAATAATATATCAATCAATATAGAAAAACAAAAATGATTTATTTTAAAGATTAACACACGAACTATAATAAAAAGTTAGAATTTATAAAAACTATTTTTTTTTAATAGTTTGAGAAACACTGTTCCAGTAAATTGCTTAACTTCTATGTACAAAACCAGAGCGGATAATATGAAAGAGCAAAGGAACGTAACGAGAAGATAATATCGAGCTAAGTAGTGGAGTTTCTTCAGCATTACCGATTTTATCTCCCATCAGTCTATGGGTATGATTTGTACACATACACTAGTCGATTGTGATGCATCATACAAATACTATATTTGTCTCCATGATGTGTATACAGACGAGGCAAATGTCTCTTTGAAGACTACATGGATCGAGAATACGAAAATCGTGCTGGCAATGTATAATAAGCTACCACAAACTTGACACCTGCGACAGGATCAATTCGAACGCTTAAGACTTCAAACCCTCTCAAATATAACACCACTTTTTCATCTGATACATGTGCTGCATTACCAATATAATAATTTTGGATCTATTTCCGCTCAAAAGCATATTTTATCAATCAGTTTTAAAACAATTATCTTCACTTTATAGAAATTCATTTCAACAAAATTGCATGTTTTTTTTTCAATTCTATTTTAGAAACAACAAACGAAATAGAAAATTTTATTCTATTGATAGTTTCATAAAGGGATGCTGTGCATTTAAAGAAAGTTTACTTTAGATCAAAAAGATATAAACTTTTGGATTTAAACATATGCTTCAAAATATTAGAAAGTTTTTGCTTAAAAATTCTCCAACTAACCAAATCAACAAACTTTAAACAATAGTTATTTATATTTTTCTTTTCTTATGTTATTATGCATATAGCAGACGTGACAGCAAAAAAAATGATTAAATATAAATCAGTTAGTTATTTAAGAGTTATTTTACTTTTAAATTTATGCCATTAAAAAATTAACACCTTAATCGTTTTTTAATTATATTAAAGTAAAATCATAATAAATTATTGGTTGATTGTATAATATTTATGAAGCGTAAAATACTTATTTTAATGGTGGAGGTGTCGGAACTTTTCAACTTTTTTTTTTTATAATATCCATATCGTATTATACGTTCAAAAGTTTTAATCAAATTTTATTTCATAAAATTGCATAAAAATATTACCATTTCAAATAATTTACATGTGAAAAGGTTTATAGATAGCAAAGAAAGGGTTAATTTCGGTATCACTAGGTTAAAACCAAACAAGGCAAGATTACTGCTTGTAAAATAATGAACCCTTACGAATAATAATCTCTACATTAATTATATTGAAACTGTTGACCAAAGATATTAGAGCAGAGAATAAACGGATAATATACTAATATGTTTATTTAATATTGTGTAGGGTGGAATATTTAGGTAGTTGGTTAGTGGAGTTACTCCTCTCTGTGTGTGTGTTATCATTTGAGATTCTTGACAAGCGACCTTCACTCTTTTTAGTTTACCAACCGATTGTCAAACAATAACTCCATAACCATATATCTCCCGTACGGATTTAAATACTAAACTAAAGGAGATGAAAAATCTAGGAGGGAATTCACGAATGGGGAATTGTTTTTCTTCCGGTAGTCAAGCATTTGGGCCAAATACCTCGTACTAGAAATTCCTTACTTCCGACTAAATCATTTTTATAACCCAACTCACACCGTAATTAACATTTCATACATATTATGATTATTTTAAAATAACATTTATCCAAATACGAAGCTGCGCTTATTTTATTTAAACATTTTCAATTCTAAAAAAATATTTTACAATTAAGCCATGGAAATTACTATTTCTACTTTTAAGATAAACTAGTGGACATATTAAGGGGCTTTGACTGTATATGTTTTTACTATTTATATTTAATATTGTATAAAAAAGTATATCGTTTTCATTAATATATACGAACAAGAGTTTTAATTGCAAAACATTTTTAAATATTCATTAAAAAAAAAAGAAATTATTGTGTCATTTTTAGTGCATATATTTAAATTGATATAAATGACTTGTTGGTATTTTATAAATAGTTAATACTTTATTCATAGAACAATAAATATTTAAATTGGATAAATTTAACAGTCTCAGTTATGAATTTGAAATTTACGTGGTTACTGCAAATGATTGTCATAATTGCTTGTTGTTATTGTTGGCGCTGTTGTAAAGGACAAATCTGTATCATATAAATATATAATCTACATCATAGGTCACACACATACGTAAATACAATTGTTAAAATAAATTGCTTATATCAAAATGGAAAATTATTTACAACCAAAATCTTTTCGCGACGTTGTCTTGAGCTTATTTAATTATAACCACAATGCTTCTATTACGTTACGTAATATTATCGCAATAGTTCAAAAACTTTTGTCATTTGACTTATTCAGACTGAAAATTGCGCTAGCTATATTATAATATTAAATTTATATTAAAATCCGTTATTTAATTTGAAATGTGAATTTTTTTATGTTCGTTTAATGAATACGCAGATGAACAAATAACGCACTTTATTGTTGATTCAAAATAAATGTTATGCTTGTGTTGTTTTAGTGACATACCGCAGAAACGTTGAGCCATAGATCCTATTGCTTATTGATCTATCTATAACATTCGTGCTGAAACAATAAAGTCTAACCCAAAGTTATCATTTATATATAATATTGCAATATCAATTTTTGACATCAACTCTAACTTTCACTAGATCTAATAATACAAACACTATCAAAATAAATAATTTTTATTATTCTTTCTCTGCTTTATTACATAGACTATGTTGATGGGAAAATATCGAAAACTGAAATAGCTTTCGGAAAACTCTTCATTTCGATCTATTTGAGTTAATTAATAAATAAATTTAATGCAAACAGTTTATGTTTTTAGTTTATAGTTAGTTACGTAATGTATTAAGTAAATTTTAAAATAATTCATTCCTACTTTTAAACAAATTATTCAAAATTCCTAACTGAACTAACTAACTAAAAAAGGTACTTGTATGTTGAACGCATTCATTCCCTTCTTTTATTTAGCGGGCAAATAAAAAAATACTTAAAACTTAATTAATCTAAAAACAAATATTAAAGTAGAGTGAAAAGCTTTGAATGTATTCACCAAATATGTGTAATTAAATTTTACGTGTACGTGTATTGAATATGGTTTTATTAATGGTATGCGTACGTTGTTTTTTTTTTAAACTTTTATAATAACATTTTTTAATCAATCAAATAGTTTATATTCATCAAATTGCAAGCTTCCTTTCTTTTGTTTTCTTGCATTGTAAAGTCGGTCTTGATCCTGAATACAAATTTTCTTGTTTACACTTGTTTACTTCAAACTTGTGTTTTATTAAAACAATATGTATGTTTATTGTAAACTATATATTTACATAAAATATATTCAACAATTATAGAAAATTTGATTAGGTTACCGTTAATATGAACAGTTTTAAAGGATTCATTAATTTTGTAATTTTTTTCTCTCAAAATAATTAATTATTTAATAGCGAAACGTGAAAGAATCATGCGGAGCAGGAAAGTCTTAAATTGATTAAAACCGCTTGTAAAATTAACCTAATTTAATATATATGTTTTTAAATATCGCTTAGGACAAGTGCTATTATACAAATTAAAAATGTTATTAGAGAAAATTTGCTGCAAATGAATATTTTGATGGAATGAATTAGAAATTCGTTGGTAGTAAAATATTAATTGGTTTAGAATAGATCTCACGTCGTATAGAAGTAGGAACAGTAAAAGGAGTCCTTCTCCGTACCCTCTATATATGCATGGAAATTAGTTGTTTAGATACGTTGTTTGTATCCAACTCGCTTTTGCAATAGCCAACTAGCCTAGTCTAAATATTCATGAAGAACATATACAGTAGTAACATCAGTGCGATCCTACAGGATTCAGAAGACCTTCCTTATTGGCATGTGTGCACATTAACACTATGAATAAAACATTATTGCTGTCCAACCAAGTCTAGTCTCTGTTCTAAACAAACAAACAGTAAATTGAATATTTTTGCACCTCTTTTTAATTCAAACAAAAACTATTTTATTTAAAACTGTGTAGAGAATAAAGTAGATCTGGAAACATTGCAATTCCCACTTGAATCGTAACCTCTTTTTTATACATGTAATAAAAATTACAATCTAAACCAATATTTATCTTACTAAATTGAATATTCTTTGTCCCACCCTTGTTTTTATTTTCTCTTAATCACTTTTCCTATTCAATTTGTTGTTGATACTTAAATAAATTAAATATTCTTTCATTTAATATAAAATATTATTTTTCAATTCACTTTAAAAGAATTTAAAATAAATAATTTCAATTCATAATAAATCAAAATATTTATAAACAAATAATTTTTATATTAAAGTTTTATAAACATATTGACTAATAAATAGGAAGTTTGAAAGTGAAAATAATTGCTTTACTTAACACAAATCACTTAACACATCATAGCGTCTGTTATAGATTATGAATTTTATCATGATTTATGTCTAACTTTAGTTATGAGAAATACGAAATACGAAAATTATTTGTTTCTATTATGATAAAGTAATTTTTCTTTCTTCAACTTAATATGCTCAATAGCAAGCAAAGTATAATTTATCGCTTCTTTATGGAAAAAACGTGTTTTTTACTAAAATAAAAAATATATGGAAGCTATGTAAGCGTACTATAAAGAAACTTATTACTAACACATTTTAGTGGTTTATTAAAAATTTAAATATATACCTAAATACATTTAGAATAAAATACGTCAAAAGTTTTATTTTATTTTTCCTGTACTATGAATGAATGCAGTATAACGCAGCCAGTAATAACAGTACATAAAACGAAATTACACGTGCGAGTTTTGTTTGTAATTTTTTAGGTGTTTTAACTTTACAATTTTATTACACTTTATTTATAGAGAGAGAATTTCAGCAGATTCAGTAACATTACATATGTAAATTATGAGAAAAGTTTTTTTGTTTTAGCAACGACCTAATCAACAATTAAGAAAAGCATCGAACTCAACGAAACCAATATTAAGCACCACTAGATTAAATGGCATCTGAATGGGACACCTGTTAATCTAGAGGAAATCGTTGAAAGGTGGCCTCACTTTTAATTTAAGCTGCCCTGTTCAAATTTTGTTTATATACTGGGCCGCATTCTAATAGAACGTAAAGCACTTTTGTTTCCGGTTAGAAAAGCACTTACCTTGGCTTATAATAGTGGCAATATATATAATGCCTATAGTGAAATAGCGATTTTCTTGTTTTCGTTTAGTTGCCATTATTAAGTTTAGTCCAATGCGATTACTTTGAAAGTTTCATATATAATCCTTCAATAGATAACAAAAACACTTTTTCCAGCACAAATATCATTTAAATAGAACTGATTCTGCATTTAGTTAGGTGACACATTTTGGGGGTGAGAGAAAGAATTTACGAGACGTACGCGTCTAATAAATTCGCGATATATACTAAGAACCGTTACAATGGGAAGCTTGGCTGAAACTGGCTGTGTAAGCGTCGCTAGCAAGCATCGGTTTTAGCAAAAGCTCGTGCGGCGCTTTAGGTTGCGCTTGGCACTTGAATAGAATGAATGTGCGATGTTGACTACTGTCTCCACACGCGGTATAATACACCAACTTACCTTACACCGTATATAATTTGCTGCTTTTTGTATTTTCTCTTTTTATAACACACACACACATACACACATACACACACACAACACATATATAATATAACAGTTTTATTAGAAGCAATTTATTTTGATGATAACTAATTTTTATTTAATACTTTAGTGAAGGTTTTTTACAACTTTCCCATTTCAACATCAACTGATTAATTTAATACTTTTTTTAATAATAAAATCTGATCTGACTTAATATTAATAATGCAGTAAGCAAACCGCAAACATGGATGTTATGAATGACTTGAAATGACGTAAATTCTCAACAATAAATGTTCCTATAAAGTTGAAGAGATCAACAATCTGTCAAAGTCGCATATTATGCCTATGACAGAATATATACATGTTAAAAACAAAGTGCAATTTGTTAGAAAAGAAAAGTTCTTTAAAGTTATGATATGTTATGGGAATAAGAATGACAGTGTATTCAGTTAAGTTGTTAAGTTGATTAAAGATCGAAATCATATGAATATGTTCGGGAAGGAGGAGGCACGAGGAAAAATGACATCTGAAATTTACCTTCGTTGTATAAAACTAAAGGTCTTGGATTATGTATGCATTCACTGCATAAGACATGCCTTCAACTCGAGACGGCAATCCACATACAGCACGAAAACTATCAAACATTCATCCAGGTCACAGCGTGCTTAGCTCATCCATCTTACGTTTTGTCGTCGCAGAACTATCATTCCTTTACCTATTTCCTACCTGCATCTATACTCTTCTATACAATCCTTGTCTGTGTCCGTATGTTTGTCCCTCGCATACTTCAACCTAACGCTCAACCCAATGTCACTCATTCCCCTTTTCTGTACCATAGTCATTTCTCTTACATGCCAACATCACATGTGTACTCTCTCATTACTCCCGTTCTCTACAGGTTATTCAAAATTAACTACAACACTCATAAATAATAATTTATATTTTACTATTCTTTCAAAATTGTTGCATTCTCTCCTAAACAAAAAAAAGTTCATAATATTTTATCATTTATTTCAAATGACTTTATTACAATAGTTATAATTAGACTAACAAACAAGTTGACTTTAGTAGTAGAGAAATTCGTTTCGGACGCTTCTGATTCAATGATATGGAATAGAAGCAAAGCAATAGGAGTCTTTGGCAGCTGCCGACAGATTATAGCTATTTCGAGGGATCAAAATGGCTTATTACTAAACTGATAATGTCTTTTTATCAACAATCTTCAATTTTATATACACGTTACACTTGAAATTGTACATAACATTTTATAACACTCCTTTATCCGATTTATGCAAAACCGACACCATACATTATCCTATCATAAGTTAAGAATAGTTCACTCGGTTGTAGTATTAAGTATAATTTAATATACATATATTCAACAACTCGAATAATACATGTTAAAATTTAAACACACTATATACGAATTTTTAAAGAAATTTATTTTATATAAAAATGTCTGGAAGATGCGACTTTCCTAAAACGCGCTTTTATAGTCCGTGTTTTATTTGTTAATTACAAGTGCAGGTATTTATATGTTTTAGGATGAATGAAAACAATTCATAGGTGATAATCGTCTTATAACTTTAGTTATTGTCGCAGAATTCCTGCTTTCCTCACTTTTTTGTAGTCCAAGTATTTTCAGTGTCCCTTGACGATTTGACTTAGAGAAGTTTGACTGTATTAAGTTTGAAATTGGTTGAATGCTATTTGAAATCAATGGGGTAGCTCAAATTGTGGTATATACATAATTGCGCTTCAATTTACATAACGATGAAAAAAGTTGTAGTACGTATAAAAAGCTAAAGCGAAAATTTTAATTTTTTAAATAAATGTTTAGTTTTATTTGTATAAACAGTATAATTTTTAAACGAATGTCTATTGGATATTTACTTAAAGTTAAAGTTTTATTTAGTAAATCTACTTTGGCATTAGCAATTTGAGTAAATTGCGCGCAAGTTAAAAGGTGGAATCTTTCAAGTGTGCCTTATATCGTAACATCAGTGCCAGATTAACCCTCGTAAAACGTACCTTTCTATAAATGGTCAACCATGAAGGTGGAGAACCCTATTAGATGGATAGATAAATAGAAAGGTTTGCTATCTGCTATTGCACTAACGTTGTAAGTTGTAGAGTGGTTAGTAAAGGTTAAAATTGGGGTAAGACGTGCATTGGATATACAACATGAATCACGTTAGGCAAATATGTAAAATGTGTTGCGAGTCGAGCTAAAATCTTCAACATAGTGTTAATCTATTAAGCAAACGAATGTAAATTATTTTAGACGCCTTTTTAAATAGGAATACGTGATAGTTTGTATAATCGAACTGAAACCTCATCTCTGATCAGATTATCTGCAATTGTTCAAGATTTTCTGTTCATCTCTATTTGTATTTACTTAATTAATACTTGTATTGAATAGAAGAAGAAGTGCTACAAATAGCCTAACTTAATACTAATTATATTCTTTTATTATTCATACTGATAGTAGATCTATTTATCTAAAAGGCCTTTTTGAAAGATATCATTGGGTCCAATTGAATAAAAAAATAATACACTTTGATAATAAGTTCTATACGTGTTTTTCAACTTTGTTTAACAAGAATTTCTTTCCATTTTCTCATAAGAGACTAGAAAACATTTTATGAATTTAAAATTATTTTGTTATTTACGCAATTTGAACCCAAGTGAACAATTTTATTTGTTCTTGTCCATCATTTAAAAATTATAAATGTTAACATGGGGCTTCCAATTCGTCTCCAAAAATAAATTGTCCTCAGGAGGTGTTTTATCCTGGTATAAACTAAATTTGTCGTAAAGTGACTAAAACATAATATATGCAGTTTACATATTTTAGTAATAAGATAAACAGTCTAGGCTAAAAATTACATTTTTAATGAATGAATTTCATTGATTTGCAGATCCATACACGTCGCGTTTCTCTTCAAAATTGGGGTCGTCTGATTTGAAAAACGGCGAGTATAAAATAATAATATATAAGGCAGATAGTAGAGTAGTCTAGACCTAGACAAATCTTAAGGGAGTTATAATATAGTTGTTGGTCTTGTCCCTCAATAGGGATTGTGAACACCGTCTATTAACAGATTAAACATCGCTAGAATATCCAGAGGAGTGAAATGCATCATGTCGACAATGTTCTAATTCTCCTAATTAAATATGCGAACAAGCTCTAATATTTAATAGAAACCTAGTAACAAGTGCGACAACCCGTCCGTTGCATTACACGAGCTTATCACAATTCGAAACCTATGTCTACGCATAATCATCACATTTAAATAAATATCACTAAAACAGAACATTTTCCTAAAATGTCCAAATATGAAAATAAATAAAATTCTTCAATATCACGTTCTTTGCACTCATTATTTTCCGAAATAAATGACAGTCGGTGATATCAGGTGATCCATTTCGACAACATAACAATTTCGATTCATTAGTTATGGTTGATTATAAGAGCAAACTGCGGTCCATTACGCTTCTATTAGATTAACTTTCATTTGTAAATCAGGCATTGAGGATCGAGTACTGTTCATGTAAAGATATTTAACAACACCTACTACCTACAATTTAATAACCACCACTGTTCAGTTCAAGTGTCAAATAATTGGTTTACTTAAACAAAAACACGTTCATTTACTACAGACTGCGGGCTAATGGCCGTTAGCAGTGAACAGCTAAAACCAATTTTATTCAATAATATACATTTAGAAAATGTCAACTATCTATTCTAATATTTTATTGATATTTCTATTTAAATTACCTATGCACTTGCAATTATGTATATTCTATTTCTAAACGAAAGTCTAATAGAATGAACATATTCATTCAGTTATTATGTGAATGTCTTTGGTAATAAAAACTAGTCATCAACATCATTAAGCGAACAGTAAAAAAGGCACTGCACTAGATAAGTTTCAAAAACGTGCAAAAACTCACAAACTACCTCATAATCTTTGTTAATAATCAGTTAGTCGAGAAAAGGCTGAGAAAATTCTTATGACTTCATTTCAAATACGTTGTTTTCCTCTCTTTCATTATAATATTCATAGAAATTTGTTTTTATTGTTAAGTATGTATATGACATTAACGTTTTTTTGAATTATGTTAGATTTATCATTTAGTATATGGCTATATACCGCAATATACTAGAAAATAAATAATATCTTAAAATAATTGTGGCAGAAATGTTTTATTGAATTTTATTTCTAATTATATTTTTATACTAAAAATAAGAAATAAAAAGTCTTAAAATATATAAAAAGCCATATATCGGGCAGTTATTTATGACAATATATTAGACGTAACAAAAAATACTAAATTGACGTTTACTATCCTTCAGATCAGAACAAAAATAACGTTTTTCCAGAGTGACAAATTTGATGTGTAGAAGATATGAAAAGGGACAAAGTCAGTAAAAAAATCAATATCTACACATAGAATATGTTGTTCTTTTTAAATAAGTTTCTTATTTGATTTATTATTGTACAATTTTCTAAATAAATATTATTTTATTCAATTAAATTTTGATTTATAATATAATTTCGAATAAGAAACATAACAATTCAATTATATTTATTGTTATTGGCAGTTTTAAACTACATTATTTACACAAAAATATATAAATTTCCAACAATTAATATAAATAAAGAAACATTTAATTAATTTGTTTTCTATTATATTCACAAACAAATTAATTTTATCATAATAGATAAAAAAATAAAATATATTTAAAGTAATAGTAACAATAGAAGCAATTTTAGTGTTAAATGAAACTTTATTTTATGAATAAAACTAGATCAACCATAAACAAACAATGCAGGACATTTTAATGGATTTACATTGAATTTGAATGAAAAATTATCTATTACATCTTATCATATATGGAATATAAAGCAAAACGTTTTAATCTTATTAAAATGTACGCGATTGTCATCAAATAAATCTACATTAACATTGATTTTTAAATCAATAAAATTGTTAAATAATAATGTTACGTACAGGGTTTTCGTAAATAACACATTTTTGACCTATAAATGTAACGTAAAAGGAATGCAACCGATATGAATCCTTTTTAATAAACTATTGAACCATTGAAGAGCTTATCAAACACACATTAATGTAAGTATTGTTGCAATGCGCCTTAGGGAGACAGATATGATTACAGTCAAACTTCGTAGCGCCTCGAAATACTTCGAGTTATAGAAATGTGAGGAAACGGCGACCTCACCCTGGCACGACCCATGTCGCAAATTTTAATTTAAACTATACTAAACTATCGCACCCTCATCGCACCCTATCGCACCAATATTTTTATTTATCGCACCCCTATACT
>JAODFZ020027649.1:0-10700 GCA_027574845.2 Deinopsis erosa
GTGGACTTTGAAGATTTTTACAAGAATCGAGTCGATGATTTTTCCAAGCCAAATACTCAGAAAAATCGCCGGCTCGATTTCTCACCAAAATAATACAAGGCACCAAACGAAAAATTTATGAAACTAAAGCCTAAAGCGAAATTATAAGGATTTAATTTTTTTCGAACTAAGTTTACCAACTGTTAGGAGAATATATTGTCAAATATAAATATTAATACTAATTTATTTCATTGTAATTTTTTTTACAATCGATTCCCTGTATAATCAGGTATAATAATGATAAAATAATACAATTATTACATATGTGATAAATTTGTTTCAGGCACTATAGTTAATCACATTATAAATAGTTAACAAACGATACAAAACTTTGCTTAACTTACAATTACAATTACTTACAAATTTATCCATCTAATATGTCATTAACACTACAGAGGTTTACAAAAAATAATGCAATTTTCAGTGCAACTGGAAAATGTTTAGCTAATTAATGTTTACATTTATTAATTGCACAGCCTTGATGCCCATTTCGAAAGCATGAAGATTATAAAAATCAACGCTACCATTGAAATATTAATAAATGTAAATACAAAATGAATTAAGTGAAGAGGAAAAGAAATTCATAAACGAAAACTATAAAACTGTTAAATGAAATTATGAACTATGATTGAAAATTATCAATTGATGTTTGATTGGGTGAAGTAATAGGAGTTCCATGACAAGACATTGCTGAATCATGACTCTAAAATATCGATTAAAATAACAATTTTCATAATCATTCATTTATGAAGTAGAACTTACATCTCGCCTGGAAACTTTACTATCCCTCCCTGAATCATCGTCAGACTTTTTACGTTTCTTTTTGGCAGTTAAAGATTCTTGTCCACTGTCCTCATCTTCAGTATTTGAACTTTCAGAATCAGAGCTGGAACTGGAAGATGAATTACTAGAACTATCTGATGCCACACCAGATGGACAATCAATATTTATTCGTTCAGCTATTTCAGCTAATTGTGGTTCTTTGTGGTGAAGAGTTTTCAGCCATTTTCTTGACAATTTCGGTCGTCCGCGTGCTGTTTTGTGCCACACAATTGGAAAATTAATTCGACTACAAAAATTTTGGGTGACTGCAATTGTTGTATCTAAATTTAATACAACATGCCACCAACCACCAGGCACAAAAACTGTTTCTCCTGGCTTCTGAAGTATTTCAATAGGTTTATAATTAATTGGCCAATTTGGTTCTTTGGTTCTTGGATATATCACATTAAACCATGTTATGGCTTCATCTCGTTGTTTTCCTCCTAATACGCCAGTTACTTTTAATAATTCTTTCGGTGTTTCGGTTGGAAATAAACACCATCTAGAAATGAATATGCATATAGATAAGACAGATCTGTGATGAAAATTTTTTCTTCAACATGAAGGGTGTTTCTTATGTATTTTTGAATGCTGAGTTCAAAACTGCCTCATATTTATTGGACATTAAACTTATACTATATTTTATATAGATAATATATTTTAATTGAAAGATAGAATTTACCTTTTATGACCTGATATAAGAGCATTCCAAGCACTTGTACCTAAAGGATCAATATGAATGCCAGTTCCTGATCTTGCTGGTCCCATAACAAACCAACGATACGGTGGTCTTCTACTTTCTCCAGAGTATTTAAACAAATCGTCTCGAAAATATAAAGGAATTTCATAACCATCTAAAATCTTTCTACGGCGTGGATGCTAAAAATACAAATGTAATGAATATAAATATGTTATTTGTTGTTTCTATAAAAATGCTTACTTCTCCAAAATTACTATCAAAAATATATAATGGACTGTCATCTTTTGTATTGAGCATATAGTGAATGTAATACTTCATTTTCATTTTAACACTATATCCTTCGTTATCTTCGCCGCATTTGAATTTTTGGTTGCGATACTTCTTTCCTAATTTTTCCAATGTCCACTTTTTTGTAGCACGCCAATCTGTTTGACAGCCTCGTATAACTACCGGAATGGATTTATGTTCATATCTTTCCCCAAATTGTGTTGGTGAGCATTCCGATTCGACTACTCTGTCACAATTATCTGTAAATGTCCAAAAACGTTCAAAATCATCTTTGTATCCCTGTTGTGTCCATGATTCTTTTGTGCTAAGCTCTAAAACAAAGAAAATTAATTTATATTATTGAATTCGATAAACAACATATCATAAAAACTATTTAATGGCATAAATAAATACTCCTGCTAATTTAATTATTATCATTTCGTATAACAATGAAAAATGAATAAGAATTTGCCGCTACGACTCTACAATCACTAATACGCTTTTTATTTCCAAACAACCAAAATAAATATTTAATTTTAATGTTTATTTTACATTAAAAGTAGTCCCAATTGCAGATACAATGTATTATAGCCAATAAGTAAATAAAACATAATTTTCGTTGATGTTTTTAGGTTAGAAATAATTTTTTACCTGGTCGTGCCTTTGATTTGACTTCTTTAATTCGTTTCTTTGCTCTATGTCGAAAATGCGGGTCATCCATTCCTAGATTAACTATAACTAGACATTAATAAAAGAATTTAATTGAATGTGTTAATAAATAAAAGAGCAAATCACAGGTATTTCTTTGCGTAATATGTCATTGTATTACGTATGCACGTCAAGTGTGGCAGCACTTTTCTTTTCAATACCAACATAAAAATAATAACTATCTTTTTTAAAAGTTTTGTTTTTTTATGTAATTAATCTTATTTATCAAAGTTATTGTAATTATTATTGCATTTTTTTCCTCATTCTTTCTTTTAAATCGCTATCACATCAACATATACTTACCTATAATAAATAATAGATTGCAAAAAATATCAGCCGCACACAGTTATGGGATACTACTACTTCTTGATATTTTGGTTAGATAGAAATAGAATTATAAAAAATGTACCTTTCATCATTTAGGTGAGTTGTGTTCAAAATCAGTGTATATTTAAGTTTTGAAAGTGAATTCATTAGAAATACT
This sequence comes from Deinopsis erosa, assembly GCA_027574845.2. Taxonomy (NCBI): domain Eukaryota; kingdom Metazoa; phylum Arthropoda; class Insecta; order Coleoptera; family Staphylinidae; genus Deinopsis; species Deinopsis erosa. The sequence continues at coordinate 3,021 of JAODFZ020027649.1, forward strand.
ATCCAGATGATTAGTACAAGTACAGGAAGGATAAATTTAAAGATAAATAATGAAACGATATCTTTTACTATAAGTAATAAACATTCGTTGAATATTTTATAAATAAATAGTTAGAGATAAAAATAATACTTTTCTTTACAATGCTATTACAAGTAATTAATGAAAAATATACATAATATACAAGTGAATGAATGCTATCAGTAATTGTAGGAGTGACATAAATATATGACGTATAAATAATATTATAAATATATAAAGGTATTTATCACAGCAACTTCGAGTATCTAATAAGTTAGAAAAAAAAAACTCTACAAATATATTCCTAATATTTCAATAAAAAAACGTATAAAATGCTTTACTTTGGTTCATCTAGAGTCTTTTTGAAATATTTGGTTAAGTATTATATAAGATAAATGAATGCGTAATAATAATGTGAAATGCTAAGAGAACCCGTACAACCCGCTAGGCGCTAATGTCTTTGTCTTTGGCAAGCACTAGGAACATGCACATTCTAGTACTTTCATATTATCCCAAGTTTCAACAGTCAATTTCGTTGGTTCATTTGGATCAACTCGAAGTATTTCCAATGGCTCTAATTTGGATGGTGCACAACATGCACGAGGTGTGGCCTTTCGGTCAAGTCTATGAACAAGATTCTGGATGCGTGAATGATTTGTTGCATGATTGTAATTCAATGGACATCGTCCTTTACAAAATCCAGCTTCATAATATTTTGGCTGAATAATACTAGTTATATCTAATTTCTTAAATGATACAATCATATTGTGACGACAGCACTTTGGTTTCATATGATTGTTGCTATTTGTATTTGCACAATCCGTTCGTCGTCCATACTCTAAATTATACAAACTTCTTTTCTTCCTTTCAAATTCGGGATAAACGAGTACTGTTAGACCAGCTTCTAATGGCGCCTCAAAGCAATCCTCACACTCTAAATCTAATCCTAGATTTCGCTCGCCATTCAACCATGATTGCATGGCAGAAGTGACATCAAATTCGCACCATTTTGGCGCTATACTTGACAAATATACAAGACGTTTGTCAATTAAACGTCTTCGTCGGGGACTTAAGACCTGATAAACGCTAATCAGCGTTGAATTTTTATTATGAAATGCAGGAGCTAATAAACGTAATTCAGCACTTTCGACTTGCAAATTATTTTCTGGTGTTATTGAGAAACGTAGCCTCATTGAGTCATCTTTTCTTCGTCTCCAAAATCTCTTTTCTGCAAAAGAAAAACAATATTATATAATATATTTATAAACACATCCAATTGAGGTGGAACGTATAAAATACACGACAAGCCAAAACATTTAATTAATTTATTTAAAGAGCGCTTAAAATTTAATCAATGTTAATGGCCAGAAGCCAACTCAAAATTATTTTCATAGAAAACTTAAATCAGAATAAAATAATTCAATGTTTTATATACTTGTAGGAATGTGTAGGAATGAATCCTTGTTATACATGTTTCACTTTCTTCAACTTTTCATTTGGCCAATTTGTTTTTATAGCCTTGTACTACAACTACACAAGAAATTAATTATCTTATAATATCACTTGTTATTTATTATTCATTGATTTCAAGAAATAAAACACATAAAAATTTATTTACAAAACAGTCGACAATAAACATTTCTGGCATGTTTAAAAAATATATTTTACACACCGATTTTTTTTTAATAAACATTACAAATCATAAAGGCGCCAACATTTTTCTCAAGAAATTATTTAAGCTGCACAACAGAAATAAAAAATCCTTTTGCGGTTTGTTGGACATTTCATAATAAACTTTACGAGTTGAGGTTTTAGAAATGTAAATTATTAGTAATTATTTTCTATTGAAGGAGAGTTGTTGATGATGACAACAATCGTCTAATTTTGGTTGTTTATAATAAAATATTTGAATAGCATTAATAGTATGAATGGAATTTACATGTATATACACATATGAGGTGACCTATGCTGAAACGTATTTAAAAAATGCAAAATTTATTTTAAAATTTCGTTTTGTATTTTTAGTAGCAAACCACCAACGCAAAGCTTATTCAACGTCACAGGTACGATGTTTTTTACTACCTGCTTTAAAAAAATATTTGATTTTATTCAATAATAAACACATACCGCCAGTTTATAGTTTTGCATCACAAACATTATTTATCAAAGTATGTACTTAAATTATATATTGTTCAGATGCCAAAAGTCGAAATCTTTTTCCATTACTAATCCAAAAATTTTCCAATGCATATAGGACCAGGAATAAACAATTTCCGAATGCATTTTCATTCTAATTTTATATTCATTGATTAGATAGTTGTCTAATTAAATGTAAACTGGTTGTGGTTAAGTTGTGCAGCGCCGTTAAATGAACTTGACAGGTGTTTTAAGAATTAAACTTATGCCAGTTGACTAGTTTTCGAGTTATTTATATCGCATAAGAGTATCAAAAAATGAGATGAGATGAGTATCATTTAAAAATAACATTTTACTATAAAATAAAAAGATATTATGCAATGTCACACAACAGCATAACAGTTAATTAAATAAGAAAAGTGTGCTATCGTTGGTGCTATTGAAAATATTCATTTCATTTTTATTATGTTTTATAACAATTCGATACCGTTTCATTTTATTGCTTAAACTTATCGATAAAAATATTTCCACATACAATAATTCTAATATATAAAGAAAGCAAATTTTTAATTTTAATTGATAAGAATTACAAGTTTTAATTTAATTTGTCAAATTTCTCTATATATATAACACCTTATTAATGTTAATGTAAAATACATGGCGATGGCATGTAAGAAATGATCACTTGGAAAATGCCAATTATGATTGAATATTCAAACTATAAAACATCACGTACCAAACTGATTTTAATTAGCACGTAGACTAGTAAGGCAAATAATTATGACGATACTTTCTATTCCATCGCATTACCGAAATGCTTCTCTAAAGTAATAAAATGCTTTTAATTACAAATACACGTCATGATATATTCTTAAAATAAAGTTCTAGTCAGATTTTCTTATTGCTCACGCTCATTATGTGTATGAAATTAACATATTCATTTGTTTACTATACGATTACGAACCTGCATTGAATGTGATTAATTTGGGAATGAATGGCTCTTGCGAGTCTTGTAGTCGTTCTAAATAGACAGTCATCATTCTTGTATACTCGTCCTGACTGACGTTGATCTATAAACACATAAACGCATTGTTAATTTATTTTCTTAAACAATATTTATTTAAACGAAATAAATTTCCAATCGGTTATTTATTATATGTAGAACATGCCTGAATAACATTTCCTTAATAAATTTCATTGATTAGAATTCAAGGTAATGAATGCATAATGCACAATATGCAGAACTTATTTATCTTAGAAACAAAACAATGAGAATAAGGAATGAGCGAATTTTCTCTTAAACTTTTCGAAAATCAATAACATTCAACAGGTTGCTGCTGTTCAATTATTAACTATCCTCCGAAATGTTTCTCTAAAATATGTTTTCGTCTAATAAAATTATTTAAGAATATTGTGGATCTATGATCGTAGTAATATAAACACTGGATAGTTGCCCAACTGCCCTAATTTCTATTTCGGATAGAATATTTGAAATGAGTTTTTTGAATGTAAATTATAATATAAAATAATATATACTTTATATGTATGTAAGAAAAAACTCAACATAACGTTACCTAATTAATTTAAATCATCCGGTAATTTGGGAATTCCCTCACCTTTGGAAATACCAACTACCGGAACTTCAGAACTGAGTCAGAACATTAAGAGTTCATCAAGAACTTTTACACTAATCTAATGCTTTACACTTTCATCAATTAATTATATTTGAAATAAAGTTACTTTTAAAAATAGGTGCACGCGCCAAAACAAATTTATTTGAAATTATTATGGTCACGAAAAATGTTTCCTTGGAATAAATTCAAAAAAAAAAAAAACTGAAAATAGGGACGTTTTACCTTTGTTACGTCCGGAAGGATTTCAAAACCAATATCCCTTAAGGACTCAAATTCGGCAGAAAGCACTAGTTTCACAAAAGTTAGGAAAAACCAAAACGTCCATACCGTAGTTTTATGTGATAAATGACGGCCCATAGCCAGACACTGACGCCGACATAAAGCAAGACGGCGCTTTTCACTTAAGGCATTGGCAGTGTGCACTTTGCACATGCACTTGCCCCCTATCAAATAGACCACCGTCCGCGAAACAACCGCAAGATAAAACTCGTGCGCTCTCTGTGACATGGACATTTATATACCGCCATTCACACATTACATTCTGTGGTCGTGTGGTGGGGATTTACTTTCCGGAAGTGGTGACGGTTACATCCCCGACCTAAAACAGAATACTCTCACTTTGAGGGGGTGATTAGAAATATTATTATTTAATACCTTTTTGATTGCCAATGCCAACAAACAATTCAAAACTATTTCAATTTTTTTCAATTCTAAATGTAAACATATATTCTATAGGGATGTGGTTACTTTATACAAATTGATTCATTTTAAGTGCGTATGAAATAGATTTAAGGACATTGAGAAATCAACAATCTAATTAACATTGAAGAGGTTTGGCATGCATAAATTAATAATTTTATTTACTAAATTAATAAGCAGAATGATTGTCGTTAGAATAACAAACAAACAAAAAAAAACTTTTCCTTTCACATCCTTCTTCTATTCATCTAAATTCTAAGCAATTCGAAGATAGAATGTTGAAATTCGCGCTAAATCTAAATAAATAAACAATTTATCAGTAAATAAAAGAAAAACTGATATGCAGATCGCTTTATTAGAATGGGGATGATAAATTTTTCTATTTTTTTTTTGTTATTTACAAAAATGACTGTTTACAAAGAATCAATATCTTAGTAGTCATTTCGTAGAACAAGGCAGACCGCATTTACTCTAGGGGTAAGTTCTGCATATTGTAGTAAACGATTTATGATGATAAGGCACAGTGCGCACAAAAATCGATTAACAAATTCTCTGTGCTTTTTTTTTAATTGCTGTGGGAAAGCAGATGATATTTTAAATGAATATTTCTTCCTTTATTATTTTAATAAATGTTGGTTAAAGTTTTGTGGCTTTCTTTTTTACTGATTAGCTTCATTTCAATTAAAACGTGTTCGTACATATGTATAATAAATGAAGGAAAATTAAACACAATTAAGTACTGTTTGTATGAGAACGAAAACGATGATTTTTCCAGGAAAGGTGAATTATGGTCATGTTCCATAGAAAGGGGTAATTCAGATCGCGCCTTTTTATGCCATTAGTCAGTTTAGTGGAAAGTATAAAATATTATTTGATGGAAATGGCTACCTGTTGCATTAGTGAATAATAGATTCTGAAAACGTTGCATCATATTTTTATTATATTCCAGGAATGATATCAATTTTTCAAAATCAATAATTGAATTAAATGAAGCGCCAAACGGCAATATGATTATGATAACACTTTTATATCGTTATAAAATGGTCTATTAAATAACATTTAAATGATTTTTTTTATATATATATTAGGGCAAATATTGGAAATGGAAACGGTTGTTTAATACATTTTTTGTGTTTATTGATGCAAAAGTCTTAATGATTGGTGAAAAAATAATAGAAATAATGATCAGAAGATATTTAAAGATGTGATGGAAATATTCAAACATCCAATTGATGAATCATTTTGGTAAAACTTATAAATTGTAAATCAAGTAACATATATACAAATATTTCTTTAAAATAGCGCCTAATGAAATGATTATTATTGTAAATAATGTTTGATTTGTGATTTCCTCTTGAAAATGTATAAGCACACAATGAATGCTTGACGTAATCAATAAGAATTGATCCTAAGAATATAGATTGTTTACGAAATAGTTTATTTTTCTAAGGGGTGCGCTTCTAATATTAAATCTTCAAGAACACTTTAAATGATTTCATTCAAACGAATTAGAAACTTCAATTCAATCATCAAATATTTTATTGGTTGAATGCAATAAAAATATTTTATAATGCATTTGGAACATAATTGTGTATCTTGGCATAAAAGTATTTTTGTGTGGGTGAAATATTTCAAAAATTATATATAAAAATAAAATTTGATTAGAAAAGAAAAATAAAATTTGTCTATTTTTTCCTGATCAATCAAAATTGTTGTATACATTATTATTATTATTATAATAGAAACGATTTCATAACACTCAATTATATAATTGATTAAAACCAAAAAAATTCAACGAAATAATTGAACATTTGAAAATTAGTCGCCACATTCGTCATCACACTGATCCCTCGAATCAATTCTATTCTTATCAGTAAATCACATTACGAGGGGCATTCTTTATTATGAATCAGCACTCATTTATTTATAAGTAATAATTTTCATTGAAATAATTCAACATACATAGAAAAAATGCGAATCATTTCGACATTTAAAATGAAACTTTTACTTTGATGAATATGATGATGAAGAGATCGAACGGCGAAACAAGTGTGAAGTTTATTTATGTAAACATATACGATGATTATAATTAGATAATGCATCTTTCAGTTGGTGAAAGATATATTAATTAGCTTGATACAGAGTTCAACATGAAATAAACATTTATTCATTTTTTTTTTGCTCAATAAATTCTATGATATATGCGAATATATTTCACACAATTATTTATAACCTTTTAAATTTTAATGAGTTTTAATCTATAGAAAGTAAGTACAAGAAATTTCTATTTTCTTTTCAAGGGATTTTGATAATTAGATTAATAATAAATAAGTAGAATTTACAAAACAATTATTCTTTCCTCATAATTATTGCATACTGCTGTTTTTATGACATTTATCAAGATAGTTATCATCAAGTTTATTCCTTAGAAATGTTCTACTTACATATTTTCAGAAAATTGAAATCTTATTATTGTTAGAAGAATTTACAGACATTTGTTTGTAGTCACGTAATCATGTAATTTTCATTCATAAAAAGAAGTTCAATTACAAAGAATTTGATGAGAATGAAGTATATAAAAAAAAAACGAAAAAAAAACGGGGGTAAAAATCTATAATCCTTGTATCCGTAACATACTTTGCGAGAATGATTGCAAACCTGGCAATTAGGGGTGTGTTTAAATTATTCGCATGAGTATTAACAATTTTAGAATGAATTAAAGTTCTACTGCGAAACAATAACAGAATTCTGAAGTTCGTTGAATTACTAATCGATTCATATAATAAAATATTACATAAGGGTCACACAGCTAATTGTATTATGTCCTACTTACGGTTAATTAACGCTAAAACCTAAAAATATATTTACGAGAATTTTTAGAACGATTCAAATAAATCTAGAAATATATTCCACCAAATCTTTGAATCGAAATATATTAGTAAAGAATTCCAATAAGTTAGCGATTTATTTGCTGCAAATCTTTAATTTATCTAAAATAGTGTTTAGTGTTACTGCGAAATGACCAATTCATAAATTTGAGTAAATCGATAGAGTGTAACAACCTTTTTGAAGGACATGAAATTTTTTTAATGATTTGTTTATGCTAAAAATAAAATCGGTTGCATTTGCTTCCTGTCGTCTTATGAATCATATTTTTAAGGTGTCTTTCAACGTCACATAATGATATTAAGGG
>JAODFZ020027662.1:0-13064 GCA_027574845.2 Deinopsis erosa
AATAAAACAATATCCAAAGATTATAAATACGAAGTTACGAATAAATATAATTAAAACTTATATACTTTATTTATTTTTAAAATTAACATATCCGTTTTGCCCGTCCTTCCCCTAATTGTTATATTTTAATTTAAAATAATTATTAATAATGAAGCCCTGCTTTTTTATATAACTAATAGGGAATTTTTCTGTCACGTGTGTTAGTAGAAAATCAATTTTTGTAAAGCTTTAGAGTGTAGGTGGTACAACAACAGCAAAACAATATTTTTTAAAAGTTGTACGTCGCAAAATTGTAAATGATCGTATATGTTAGTGGAATAGGTTTCGTTACGGCTTTGCACAAACACACAAGCATAGCTAAAATCCAAGTTAACCCATATAAATCCTGTTTGTTTGGCACATTGAATAAATTATGCAGCTGCTATTCCTCAACAACCATTTATTCACTTACTATAAAGGCACATTGCATTTAGATGTGTGTTTGTGTGCGCGTCTTGTTACCAAACACAAACATGATGCGTACCGCAAAACATCAAAACAAATTGAATCAATCGTTTTACCATAAATTGAGCGAGATAGAAAGAGCGCGTTTTTGCAATAAAACGAAGTTTGTTTGTAGCAACGCTCGAGTAAAAAGCAGTTCAATTCAAGCGGATATATTAAATTATAATAAGTCGCGCCTAGATGAAAATTAAATATTAATAAACTGATGGAATGGAAAGGCACAACCGCCTTTTTTGAATTTACAGCAACATTTAATGGTCATGTGTATGCAAATAAGTTAATTACAGGCTCGTTACGATTAATAAATGGTTTTGTAATTCCACTATATACGCACAAGCTCTTATTTCCTTTTATTGCCAGGATTATGTGAATATTACAAACAGGAAAAAGTAAGTTGATTATGCGAGCAATAAAAGTTTTGTGCGTGCGCAATTTATTTGTTATTTATGCGTTATTAAATTTTGGTTTCAGGCGATAAAAGTGTTTTCATACATGCGTATAATTACCATTAGTTTTGTTACAAAATAAGATAAGAGACTTCGAAATATTTCCAAGTTTGAATACAGAGTTACGACGCGACTTACAACTCTCCTCAGTGAAAATATCGATTCGAGTAAACCACAAAAGGTTCACTCTCTAAATTAAATTCCTTCCAAATTCTTAGCGCGTTTCGGAATCATTTTTTCTTTTATTTCTGTTCTGAATGAGTTTGTATGTATGTGTAGAGTTCGGTTTGATAGTTTTCCTTTTAGCAGTAGTTGATTAATTCATTTTTAAATGAGTTTCGTTTCAGGTAAAGAAAACAAATTAGGTGTTTGTATAAGTACAAGTTTACTTAATGTTATAAATAACAGAACAAAATCATAAAAAATAAAATAAATATCTACATCAGTATCTTACACAGTAATAGGTCTATACAAAGTTACAAATTTTTTTTCTTTTTATCATTTATAATTTCCGTATATTGTTCATTTTGATGGCATTTCTTTAAATAACAATTTATTTTTATATACAAGCAGACATTTCTATATACAAAATGGATTATTTAATCTAAATCACAATATTTATATAAAACCTACGTTTATATAGTTTAATTATGTATTTATATATAATGCAATGTTATAATAATGTCAATGAAGTATTGCTAGAAAGAGTTTAGGAATTCAGTCTGAAATTTATCGGAAATGAAAACATTTCCCGTTTTTCTTTTATTTGTTTAAAAGTTATAGTAGTTCTTTGGTAGAAAACTACAATACATAAGCGCGCGCAATGATTAATGAACAATAATGAGTCGTCGATAATAATAACATTCGGATGATGTTTTTCTCTCTTAAAAATACACAACATTACATTTCGTTTGATTTAACTTTGATGATTAATTAAATGTAATATGACACAGTGAAAGATCGGGTGAGAAAGGAACGGATTTATTGTCTCCCAATTTTCTATTTTTTCTTTAAATTTGTTTTAAGTTGGATACAGGAAGACAGTTTTAGTCAATTTAAATGGTAACTAAATAACTACAGACTAGTACAATCCAAATATAGGATTTAAAAAAATTACTCGACTAAACAGTCGCAACAAAATTGATATGAAAAGCACTCGAGACGTTCGGGAATAATTTTCGATTAATTTAAAAAAAAAGTTCACGAACAACGTTACTGCTACACTTGCATAATAATTACACTTTAGTTAGATGCTTTAAAAGTAGAAGTTGTTTTGCGGATTAAAAAGTTTTGTTGTTCCAATTCCTTATTGGTTTCGTAAGCACGAGCACTTTTAGGATTCGATATGTTTTATAACGTCTCTATTTGCACGTTCAGATGTTTCTATACGAGAATTAATTAGATAAATGTTTTTATTTGACACAACGTTTCATTTGGCAGTGTGGCATTGGTCTAGGATTAACGGACGGACCTGCTTCGGCATATAAGCAAGAGGACTCACTACATGAACATGTAGTATCGTGACTACTTGAACATGAATGTCTATCAGTATCAACATCCGCATCACCGTCGTCCCCATATTGATTTCCCCATATTTTATTATCACAGTTATGTGGAGGATGGCAGTGGCCACGTGGAGTTGAACGTCGGCCTGAACTTCCACTGGCTAGTGAGCAATGAGCATCGCAATTATTACATGAACCTCTAGGATATTGCATCGCACGATTGCATTGATTGCCGCTATGCATATTTGGGATGTGTACCGCATAACACGCATAACCGCCGACACTCCCGCAGCTACTACCTCCTCTTGGAGGTGGTGCTGGCGCATTTTCACGTGGACATTCAGGTGGCGGATGGTCGGGCGGTGGAGGAATAATTTCAGACCAATTTGGCGGCGGCAAGAGCATTGTTGTGGCATAAGGAGTCGGATTTTCCGGTGATTTCTTGCAGTTATAGAATGTCGACAAACTACGCGTATCAACTTCCGCATAATCTGCCGGTTGTGCTAAAGGTATGGAAGAATCTTTATCGCAGTCGGCAGCCCTCCATCCTCTGTCAATCCATAAACTTTCCTTTGCATTCAATTGTGACGCATTCACGACAGGAACACTTAAGTGGCCCAATTGTTTGGATAGAGATTGTCTGCGCTTTAAGTACAAAAAGCCACCTGTACCAGCTAACAAGGATAGAGCAAGAGTCGCTAACAAAACAACAAACCACGTTTGTCGTACAAGAGGTACTAATGGTCCTAATGTTCTAGGGCTTTGAGCACGCGGCGCGGTTAATAGGGGAACTGCATTTGAATACGGCCCTATACCAGCATGAGTCAATGCAGCCACTCTAGCATTGTACAGTCCACCAGAAGTAAGATTACTTATTAGCACAGATGTGGTGCTCGCATTCATTGTCATCGATCGAACTGCACTTCCTTTAATTTGTATTTTATAACCAATTATAATACCATTATGATGCTGCGGCGGGGGCGGGGACCAACGTACCCAGCCGGCTGTATCATTAAATACACCAGCCGTGATGCTATCAGGGGGAGCTGATGGAACGTCCTCGAGCGTTTGTGCAAGGCGTGAATTTGATGGTTGACCTTCGACTGATTTATAAAAAGGCGATATGAAGAATTCGTATTTCGTATACTTTTTCAAATTACTAACTGAATAACTTTTTGTATGTATATCTAAGACCGTCAGTATGTTATAATTATGTGAACCGCCAGATAATTCTCTAAAACGAATGTATAAACCTTCAACGTAGTCAGGCGCACTAAGTGTCCACGTTAGTTTCACCGAACTGGATGTTAATGGGCGCGCGTCACGTAATTCAACTAATTTGGTGCTAAGCATTGTTCGAGCGGTATCGAGTTCTGATCGTGGCACCGCTCTGGAATTTGTTAAAGTTCTTGCTGTCGTCGACACCGAACTCGCAGGCGATAATCCGTGTGCATTTTCAGCGCGCACTATAAACACATACGAACTGTCCGGTTTTAATTCACGCACTACCATATATGGGTTAGGGACACGATGGGCAGCGACCACCCAACCAGTCTGCAGGTCCGGACTCCAATATTCTACTGTATAACCAACTAAGCCGCTTTCCTCATCGTCATTCTCCCAGGACAAGCTTATACTCGATTCAGTTCCATTTAATATGCGAGGGGCGGGTGGTGCCTTAGGGAATGTTGATGGATCCGGACTGCGATGAAGCGGCATCGTCGAACCCTCAACCACACTTAGCGATGCTGACCACGAACTTTCTCCACTTTCGGATGTAGCGGAACATGTATATAGACCGGAATCATCGATTCGCAAATCTGTAACCAATATAGGGGAACGTTATTTGCTATTAAAAGCAACTTTGTTCATCTGTTTTATATTCACTTTAAAATTTGAATAGATAAATAAAGTGGCAGCTGTTGCAACTATTACTACCCGAACAAAAAAGCATTTTGATGACTTTATTATAAAATAGCTTACCGTCAATATCCAATGTTCCGGTTGTGCTTAGAGAATATCGATTAGGAAGATGATCCGCTTGCAAAACCTTTCCCTCCTTAAGCCATTTGATCTTTGGTGGTTCCCCGCCGGGATTCGAAGCTTTGCAGTGCAATGTAACCATACTGTGTAAAGGCAATGTTTGATTAGCAGGTCCAATTTGAATAATCGGAGGAGGTAAATCAGCAACAGATGTAACCTATGAAAATAAAACATTGTTTTAATAAAGTTGTGGTCGATTCGTCTTATAAGATAAACATACTTGCAAGAAAGCACGAGCCGTATTTGATCCTGCTACGCTCAACGCAGAACAAACAAGGAATCCGGCATCCTCTCTTTGAACACCTTGAATTCTCAAAGTTCCGTGAGAATTTACGTGCATATGGCCGTAAGCAGTATCTGGAAACATGAGTAGTTGAGATCCTTCTTTACTCCAGAATACGGATGGTGGTGGATTTCCCGTTGCAGCACAATGAAACTCAACCACACCATTTAAGCCCACTTTTTGATCGCGTGGTCGTTCTATAAATGTTGGTGGTGCTGAAATATAAAATATACAATACATTACTAGACTAGAAATGTTTTATACATAATCTTATTAAAAGGAAAGGAAAAAATATCGGCACGATATTCGTTCGCATTTCAAAGTCGACGACGAAAGGTAAATGGACAGAATACAAATGGTTAAAAAGCATTATATTTCCGAATAAATTGAAACAGCTTGTCTTTAAACAACAACTAAAAGGACTGATTTATAATTGACAGAATTCATTGTTTATGTGTCTGGTTTGAGTAACAGTTGCCCTAACAGTAGACGAATTAAAGATGGGTTTAGGCTAAGACATAATATATTAATAACAACGTCGGGGAAACTTACAATTAACAACAAGGGATGCTTTCGCCGTGATGCTTCCAACGATGTTTTCAGCCGAGCAAATGTAAAGACCTTCGTCACTTGTCTGTACATTATCAATGCGTAGAGATTTATCGTCAAGTATTTTTGCACGACCAATCGGCATATTTCCATTCTCCCTATGCCACATTATATTCGGCGTTGGATCTCCATCAACCGCGCACTGAAACACAACCGTTTTCCCTGTTAGCGCGACCGCATCCTGGGGCTCCTTATTAAATCTCGGTTTTTCTGTGAAAATAATTTCATATTAAATCAACGTCTAACCGGCATTCTAATTTAAATCTTATTACCATGTACAGTTAGGGTAGCAGCTGGCGTATCTCTTATACCGACCGAGTTTGAAGCAATGCACTGATATCGTCCTTCATCATGCTGCCGGACGTCGGTGATCAGGAGATTTCCTCCATCGACAATACTCATTCGTCTTCCATCCAAATCTAAATCTTTTCCATCTTTTTTCCACATGACCGTAGGCTCCGGATGTCCTTTCGGTGGTGAACATTGCAGTAAAGCTCTCTCGCCTGATGCCACTCTTGTGTCACTCGGCATTACACGAAAATCCTCTCTTAATACTGTAACAAAACAAAACAAAAATAAAACAAATGAATTTACATTAATTAGATTGACATATCAATACATTGTAATGCTATAATCTGGATTATATTCCATTTTAAATATCATTATTATGAAACTTATTGAATATGTATGTAATATTACTGCAAATAATATATCCTACAAATACATTATCGATTTTGCTACCGGCTCGATGAGTTTTCGTTCAATATGTAATACGTTTTGTGCTTCATAGAAAATTAATATGCAACATGTAATCACCTCATTCCATTAACATTTTAGAAATATCAATCGTAGCAATACATACTAAAATATTGACAAAAATTTTCAACGTAACGTAACAACAAACATTATTTATTTATTTATATGTGATATATAAAATTTTTGAATAATTAAAACAACAAAAGTTGGAACAGTTACACATAAATGTCGTGCAATATGAAATAAAGTTTGATATTTATCTCAAATGCGTTTCCAGCACGATTTGCAAATAGTTTGCAGTTTGGTGTAGTTTTTAAACAAAAACCCATAATGAAATTGTTGGTGGGTGGCAATTTATGACATATGCAGACCAATAAATGTTCGACTAGATTGTTCATATTGGAAAGTTTTAAGTGAAATCTATAATAGAATATTCAAATTAGATGTATCTACCACCCAGAAACGATTATTCTACATACCCATAATAAATAAAATATTATTGTCTGTAATACGTGCACCATTGAACACATTTAGTTCAAAAATTGCTTCTTTAAACAATGCATGAGACATTTGTATTTTATATATGTATAAGAAAAAGTTTGTTCGCAGCATACATACATAGTTGTTTTAAAAATTCAATTCGAAAATGGATTTGTTTTAAGATACAATTTTCTGACGTCTTGTGTAATTTAAAATATCGTCTAGCAAATTTCTCAGCAAGAAACTTTACATAATTTAACATAAAAGTCTTCTTTTAAAGAAAAAAAACATCACTCGATTTATCTCTAATCGGATGTTTTTATTTAGAACGCATTTTAAAAATCGTCATTGATGTTCGTCGACGTTATCATACTTTATTATCAAAACATAATGAAAGTTTATTTTTATTTCGAGAGTTTTTTTTATATAAATGAATATGAAAGACCACCAAGCAAGTTCGCGTAAATGAAATGATCCAGCTAAGCATTCATCAAATGAATGAAAGCCTCTGTTGGACTAATATTTTTGAGATGAAATAAGAATTAACATTACCAGCATGTGTGTGTTTGTGTGTGCGTTTCTTTTTCTCATTCATTCAATAGTTTTCTTTTAATTTATAACATGCAGGTTACAAGAGCTTACATCCTCGTCATCATAATTAATAAGGATGTTATTATGAGCGAGTCTTAATTAATTGAAATTTATTACAAACTGATTTAGTTCGCAATAAAATATTATGTTAAATAAGTTGTTTTAGAACGGTTTGATTTAATGAATGTAACTATTCAGAAAAAAGTTTTCAATGCACAGTTCTCTTTTTTTAGTTAAACAATTGAAATAGATGTTTTTTTTTTGAGGTTGTTAAAAAGTTGTATATAATTGTGGGATGAATTAAAATTTACATAGAATGTGCATAGCTTGCCGGCTTTAACATAAAGAAAATTATCTTTTATGCACAATTTACATACTAAACATAAAATTAGAAAGCTAATATTATCTTTTAGTGCAATGTTTATTTGTTTTGTGTGACTTTATTTAATAATTTTTATAAATTTCTCTATATTAATGGTTTTTATTGATGTTTAACTTAATTTAAGGAAATCCTTTATATTCCTAATGTTGGGAAACATTAAAGTAGCATTTGAATTAGTCATAGGAAAAAACATTTTAATGTAATTTTTTTCCTCATTCGTGAATTAGGAAGTGTTTACCTATTTAGTTATACAATATAAATTATTTTTAATGAATGTGATATTCAAGTAATCCTGTCGGAATCGAACCCACGACCAACCACTTTTTGCACTCAGACAGATTGGCGCCTAAAATGATTATTTTTTTGAGATATCAATCTATAATGTCAAGGTCTCTTTTATTATGATGCCGTGTTCCGTGTGCTTTCATTTTATATTATTTCGTTTCACTTTTTTTTTGCACTAGACAAGTATTAAAGAGAGCTCACCAACGCTTCTATTTATAAAAAAAAAATAAGCAAGCGTGCTCATAAAAGTTTATGACCCGAATGCACAATACATCTATTTTCTTGAAGATACAAAGTTACAACACCTCTACGATTATTGGAATATATGAGCATAAAAGTACAAGTTCCAGTTGGTGTACTAATTGGAATCGTAAATGTTTACTGTTACTACTTGCTTGATCACACTTTTCCTTATGCGTATAATAAAGCGAAGAAAAGAAGGAATGATGAAGAAAAAATAGCTTTCAGTTTGCTTTAGAAGTTATCAGCTCAACATTTATTATTTATTTATTTTTTGGTATTATAAGTCGCGTTCAATTATTGAGCTCGATGAGAGGGAACACTGCGAATTGGAAGTGTATTCGCATCTGGCTTTAACAGGTTTTACGGAAAGACAATTTCAAAAAATATTGGAAATGTGCGCGCTTCTGCCTTTATCACAGACGATAAATCGAGTTTGGATATATTTCCTGCCGAAATAGAAAACGACGTGCTTATGCATTTCATTGGAAAAACTTTATGGCTTTACGTTTATTCCCGTATAAACGAGGCAACAACGGATCGAGATGGCTGGAATGAAAAAAAAAGAGAATCCTCATGAGAAGAATCACCTTTTTTTTTATATGACACACATACTTAGAAATCATTCAACGAATCAACCATCATCATCATCATCATCATCATATATTGCCTTAAAGCCACTCGGTTAACAATAACTCAATAATTAGATATTATTTGTTATGCTTTCGTGCGCTCCAAATTGATTTCCCCTCTGTTATTGTTGCCCAATCAATATTGATCACTTGCGTGGTAAGATATCAACATTTCGTTAGATTTTTTTATACATACATATAAACGGCGGTGGTTTTGATACTTCTTACGTACACTTGGATTTCGTGTTCTATAGTCGTTATCAACTGCATGTCCACCCACCGTTATTTCGGTTGATTTGATGCGTGATTGCTGCATATATGTAAGTGTAGTACCATTTCGTGATTCGTGAATCTGATAAGTAAATTTTTTACAGCCGGCAGCTACTACAAGACGAGTAAAGTCTTCTTATTATTATATGCAAGTGGTTCACTTTTCACATTATTACTTTAACTTACCAACGCGTTATTATCACATTGCAATGCAAAGTTTATATGATACTTTGCATCGACACTTTATTATTGCTAATAAAAATTGCCATATTAAGTGCGATATAAAATTATATTCATCTTAATTGCTATGAAATTTATATCTCCTATATGTATGTGCTCTTGTAGTAAAAAATTGTTAGAAAGAATATGTTCATATTTGGCTTAATAAAATTGGATTATATAAATATATAAAATATGCAGAAGCTCAAGCTAAAGAAATTCCACAGAATCAATTGAAATGATATATTATTGGTCATAAAATTGAGCCGCCACGATATTGAATTCGCTCTTAAACCGTTGCAATATCATTCACTTTATGAGCTTTTTTCTTAAATATTCAACCACCCTTTTCGCAATTTCGTTTCCTCGCAAATTTCCTTTTTCGCAATAAGTTTCCTTTGTACACATCAGGGCATTAACACCGAAAAAAACACAATTATTTTCAAAGTACACATTTCGTTCTTTTTGTCACATGCTTTGAAGTTGTTGCGTTCGTAAAAAAAAACTAAATTACGAGTATGTCGACCTTATAATTTGATACATGAAACTTTAACATACACATGTTTTGTAAACCAAAAAGGATATATAATTACATGTGCACATAATTCTAAATTTTCAACCAATTTTGCTCGACAATGGTGGCAAAACACGAATATTTTGAAGAAAGTGTTACGTGTTTTAGTGTAATTCTCGTTACAAATATAAATAATTAAAGCAGTGCTCACATCATTTAGAAAAACATAAAATATAATAATTTTTTTTTCCGTAAATATAATAAAAGAAAGCAGCGCAATCAGTCAAAGTGTGAGAGGAATGGAAGAGTAATAGAAGAAAAATGATGTGGCATATTCCACATACCACATATGTACAAGGCTTCAAATTATCTTGCTGTTATCAATCAGCTGAATAATAAATCATTGTTATTGTTTGTAGAAACTGTATATGGAGATGCAGATATTTGCTGCTACCAGCAAGTAGGTGGAGGATGCACTTTGAGATTGCATAAAATTGTAAATAGGAAGGTATAATTAAATGATATATATTTACACGTATAATATGCAATAATACCAGTTCGATTAATTTATTGATTAACAACAAATGCATGTAAAAGATACTTTTATTCCTTTAATAAATTTATCGCGAAGAATGCGTAGATTATTCCACCACTTATATGGTTATCGTGCTCATTTCAGATAAATTTTATTATGCATCCCGTGCATGGGAAGAAGACGAAGAGCAAAGAAAAAATCATATAATCATGTGCATTAATTTTAAGTTATCATTTGACACCTAGCAAGTGCTATATAAAAAAGGAAGATGCTCGATAAAGAATCTTTTAAATTATTATAAACTCACGGTCATGTGTGTATTGTATGATCGTTATTCAATTATTTAAAAGCGCATATTATGCATATTTCGTAGTCAGTTCATTATGATGTATGTACTCACGTAGCATCTCTCGACCAGATGTTCATCCTCTCGTTTAAAACTTAATAAGAATGGAATTATTGATAATCAGATAGCTCTTTGGTGAACATCTCAAGCGCGCTCTGATGCTTTCAAATTCGTGTCTTGTACGAAAAGTCAGTTCACATTCCAAATGGAACATGTCATCATTGTGCAGCCGCTTCTCGAATATGTATTTTTTTTTTGCCCGCCTTCGACATACAACTTTGCCGAAATTCGTTAAATGACAAAAAGGATTTTTTTTATCATAAGGATTCGCGACGTTTTGATGAAATCAATAGTGCTTTAGGTAAAAAATTATATTAGAATTTCAGTTTCGTTCTGTCTTTTAACCGTCATGTGTACATAATCCTTATAAGGCTTCATAAAAAGGAATAATTTATGTCCTATTTCTAATTAGATACTTGAAAACTTTAAATTTCTGCTTATCTGGCTGCTGCATGATGCTTTCGACTCAATAACTTGACCATTCCAGATTATTTTTTTATATTTCAACATAAGAAAGCAAAAAATTCCTGCATAAAACATAACAAGCGCAGAACTTACTTATAATTCTGCTTTTATTTGGTGCTTAAGAAAAGATTTTTTTGTTCTGATGAGAAAACAACATCAAAATGGAAATTAATTTTGATGAGTATACAATATTAAGGGGATGTTTATAGGTTGGTGTGCGTAGAAAATTAATGTTGCCAACATCAAGTCAGGTGGATGAATGAATCAGCCCTAGGAGTTATCACAATCACCTTTTTGGTTTATATTGCCTGCAGGAACTTTTTGATGTGTTGGGGGTGTTGTAGTGAAATATGAAACATTAACTTTTATTGCATCAATTATTGGAAAATAATAGGGAAAAACAAAGCATCAATGCGAACATTAACCTATACGATATAAAACAGCAATTCACACACAATTTTTTTTCCGAAAAATTTCATTTCGAAACAAACATGTCCCCGGGAAAGTTAAAATTTTATTGATTAGGTGTAACCGGAAAGAGGGCCAATAGAAATTCCTAAAATTCATGTACATACATAAAAATTTCAACCAAAGTTAAATTTACGAACAAGAAGCGCACGCAACTTCTATTATTTATCTTATTTCTAATTAAATTCAGTCAATAAACAGAATATAAAATTATTCGTGACCATCAATTGAACATTAAACAAACTATAAATATGCGTTAGTTAATTAATTAAATGGATAGCGAAAAAATTTGTCGGTGAAAATTAATTAAACCAAATGTTTTCATTGAAAATTTTCTCACTCTAAATGGGGGATGGCATGAAAAACATTCATAAATAATTGAAATAATAAATTCCAATTAAAAATGGTACAAATAACTGCTGTTTTGTTATTTCAATAATGAATTGCGTTCTACCATTATGAATATAGTTGTTTTATAATATTTTATAATATAATGATTTGTCTGCCAGGAAGCATCTTGTTGATGATGCTCCTGCTGCTGCTGCTGTTGTTGCAGCGATTCGGTTTCATTGATTAATTAAGTTGGGTGGTGTACGTGAAGAGAAATTGCAAGATGATCGATGAGTAAAAATTTAATTAATATAATTAATTTAAAATATTATACGTGTGTATATTTGAGATTAGATTTATGCATTGTGCTGTTTTATTATTAAAGATATTTCTAATGAGATTTACGTATGTTGAATATTAATGCATTTCTATGTGTGTGTGTAGGGGGTTGAGTTTCGTGCATATGTATGAGTAATAGACAATTAGACGCCTTGCTTGGTGTTATATATGAAATCTGTGAACACATGTGACACTTAATACACTACACATGTGTTATATATACATATATATGTATGCATAGGCGGATTCCACAAAAGACTTTGAATTTCAAGGAAGTTACCTAGAAAAAACTTAATTTTTTTGAATGATATTTAGTGCAGATGTTCAATATTTTCTGTCCAGAATGTTTTTTGTTATGCGGGTGGACCATTCAACAAACTATGATTCAATTTATTTTTCAACAACAACAACAACAAACAACAAAGAACACAACACATCAGTTTAACTTAAAAATAAAGAAAAAGTTTTGACGACAGAACAAAATCTAATAATGTCGTGTTGTGTAGAACAGAATTTTATATCACGTAACATTTATTAAGAAAAAAGAAACTAGGAAAATTTTCAACATCGGAACGTAACACAAAGCAGGAGAACTTTGAAATTTTTATACGTTTATGTACAAAAGTTGATGCTCTTGTTTTCCCAAAAGCATTGTCGTGTAAGTGGTAAGAAAATTTCGTATTGGGTTGTAACAAACACGACCAAACGCATGTTCAATATGAAAGTTCAAAAACCGCATGGTCAAGTATGTTACATATTGCA
>JAODFZ020027667.1:0-17313 GCA_027574845.2 Deinopsis erosa
GAAAGCGCTATGGAATCGAATAAATTTCATGATTCGGATGTGGCATTCCAAGTTGCTGCTATCACCGAAACGACAAGCCTACCCGACGAAGATGTGTTACGCGAATCGCCGATGACCCCACAGACAACGCACGAAATCGGCTCCGATTTGCGTGTGAATCGCAGCGATGAGGAGCGCAAACGAAGTCCGCGACGTAGACGCTCACGCCAATCGACCAGTTCGGAGGAGTCGAAGAAGGGCGACGCCTTCTTTAGAGATATTCAAGGTGAGGAAGGTGATGGGCTGGTAATCGATCCGAAAGAGCAGAAAGCGAAGATTAAGAAGCTGAAAGAGAATGAGAAATTAATTGCGCAATCTTTGCGCGATTGCATATTTGAGATTCAAGGTGGCTTATTAAAAGTCGAAGAAGATCTATTAATACAATCGTCCACGAAAATATCATCAGCAACAGCGAATAAGAGTCTAGAAGTGCTGACTAGCATTATACAACCGATTAAAGACATTCAAATGTTCCTAATTAATATTGAACAACAGCATGACATCACGGACGTGTCAATTGCTGAAATGATTGCGCCGCCCATTTTTGAGCTACAAAGAAGTCTGACAATTGTTGAGAAATGCATTGAAGTGCAAGGCAAAGAACACACCCTAATCCAACGTACTTGTTTCAACATTCTCGATACAACATCAGCGAAAATGCAGAACGGTTTGAAATTAATTGAAGAAATGACGTTGTTGGAGAAGGAAATGATTCCGGTTAAGGCGGCAGGACGGCAAACGCCATCTAAAATCATTCAGGAGGTTTTAATAACGATCCAAGAGTTGCAGAACGGTTTAGATAAGAGTCAATTCATTATCGATACCAAAAAGGCGTTACGGAAACCTGTAGAAAGTGAGGAAGCGCCGATTAAGAAGGATGTAGATGTTTTATTGAAATTTGCTCAGCCTGCCTTAGAAGTCCAAGAGGGGATTAGTAAATTGAAGGAGAGTATAATGCAAAAGGAACACATTTCGAATGATTTTAAGCAGGAAATCATTGAGAAATTGGAGAAACCAATCAATCAATTGCAGCAAGAAATAATGAGCGCTGAATCACAGACGATTAAATTCAGCGGTCAGAAAAGTTTGTATCAGGAATTGCATTATGCGCTTTTAGATCGTATTGCAAATCCTATACAGGAATTGAGAGACTTATTGGAGGAGTCGCAGAAGGGGGCAATCGGTGAGCGCTTTGAGGAGATAGAAAAATTGAAGCAATTCGAGAATCCACTCGAAGATGTCATTAGTAGTTTATCGAAATTAGGCAAGAACATTCCAAGCGACGAAGCATCCACATCGACAGCCACATTAACAACGCTCCCATCATCATCACCACCACCAACATCGTCATCAGCTCACGAAGAGGTCGTTAAAGATGTCTTCGATCAAGTCAGTCAATTAATTCTTGATAATATAATGCGTTCCGTGCAAGATTTTCTATTTAATCTTGAAACAGCGCAAAAGGCGACTAAAGATACACATGTTTTGGAAGTTTTGCGGCAATTGTCGAGCTTACAAAAAGATTTTTCCAGCACCATTTTACGAGTATCGCAAACCAAATCAGAACAAGCTGTTTTGACATTAGAAAGTCTTGCACAACCCATTGAGATGCTAAACAGTCAAGTGATGGAAATGCCGAATATGCAACCGAATGACGTGCTTGATGATATGGTTGCCTGTTTAGGTGTATTAGAGAGTAGCATTTATTTCGATGAGAATTCGGAATTTTCGCAACCGTTTGCCGTACTGCAAACGCGTGCTGCCGAAGTGAAAAATAACATTTTAAGTTTAACGTGTTTGATTGGTGACGCTCAACAATCGCATGCGGTTCGAACTGAACGCACTGAACCGCTTATTGCGTCCATTGCTGAAGAGGATGCGGCTGAATCGAAACTTGTTGATATACAGAAATATATTGCTGTAATAAAAGCAATGCCAATTCTGCAAAAGGCGGACATTCAAACAACGAAAGCGTCTGTTAAATCGTTCGTTGAAATCGTTGATAATTTAGATAGAAGTTTGCAGGAAGAGTTGGAAAAGGATGTGATGGGCGAAGTGCAGGAAAAAGCGCAAGCTGTTCTAGAGTGTGTGAAAAAATTAAAGACATCAACTGCCATTTTCGCCCAATTTGAAGATCCAATTGTAACTCAAAGTGATTTAATTGAAATACAAAAATTGTGCGCTCCTTTGGAACAATTGAATGCATCTATCGAACAATGTGAATTAAAGGAACCTTTACAAAGCATCGAAAAGCCATTACAATTAATGCTAGACAATACAAAAGATGCAGCAACGAAAAAGTCATTACAGGATGCATTAGAAATCGTCAATTTGGAGAAACATAATGTGGATGTGAAAAAGGATTTCAATCAATTGCAGGCTGTTGTTGACGTGCTTCAAGGATTAAGCAACGAAACAATAGCAGATTTGAATAAGATTGCTGATTTGCATCAGCGTGCATTGGAAGTGTCCGAAGAGTCAGCCACAAAATATATTGCAAACGCCATTGAACATGTTGCCGAAGCATTACTAAGCAGCGAAAATGTTTCTAAGCTGGAGGAGAAAGCGAAATTGGCTTCTACAATACAGAAATTGGATAGGCAATTGGCCGTCCTACAAGCACAACCTGAATACGCTTCCAAGTCAGTTGAAATAAGAAAATTGCAGGACGCGCTGACTGCAATCGAAGAATCGGCGATTGAGGAGAGTGAAGATATAAGTAAAGTCGAGCAAGCTTTGGACGATATTGCAGCGTTCGCTGAAGAAGTTTCAGTCAGTTCGTGTACTTTACAAGATGCACAATCAAAATCAATGCGAGTCATTCAAGGATTAAGTGAAGCAATTGCTGTTGTTAGAGTTGAGAAGCCTTTGAAGGAAGTCAAAACAACGTTAGTGCAAATATTCCAAGCTCCCAATAAAGAGGAAGTTTTAGCTCCGCTTAGAGCTAGTTTGAGTGACTTAAGTAATTTATCGTTGCCTCAAAACAGTTTCAGAAACGAAATGTTAGAGAACACTCAAAAATCGTTTAATTTAATTCATAAACAATTAGAAAATGTTTCTTTGCTTCTGACAGACGACGATAAACAATTTGTTCAATTACTCACTAAACAATTGCAAGAAATAGAAGAATTTATTCAATCACCTAAACAATCGGCTAATCATTTAGAAAATACGTTAAAAGATTTTGACGAAAATTTGAGCAAGTCAACTGAATCTTTTGAATTGTTAAAGCTTCCATTAAGAACGGCCATAGAGACATTAAATAAAGATCTAAACGAACTGAATGTAATTGAAAGAGAAGCGAAAGCAATTAAAACATCTTTGATACAAAATCTATCCGAATCGGCTCAAGACATTGGCAAAAATATTGCCACACTCACATCAGAAGCAATTAAATCGCAAGTGATTAATTTGCAACGTTCACTTAATGAGCTACAAATGTCCGCTAATGAGCTGGTTGATTGCACATTAAGCTCATCCGATTTTAATATCTTACAGCATTCGATTGATTTATTAAGCGAAATGAGCAATTCCATTAAAAATAGAACAATTGACAGCAGTTTAAGTGACCTGCAAGACAGATTAAAGAGTGAATTGGAAAATGTCTCAGCGACATCATCAATTCAACCAATAGTTGGTTCATTACAACTTGTAATGGATATGAATCCGATAATTAGCAAGGAAATAAAAGAGCAACAGTTGAATGTGGTTAAAACAAACGAATTGAATGTAAATATTGGCAATGTTATAGTGAATTTATCGCAGGATTCTTTAGACGCTTGTTTAAGCGAATTGAATAAGAATGTGGATAGTTTAATGGGCTGCAACGTTTTCAATACGAATGACATCGATAATATTGCTAAATTTAAACAATATATTAAAAATGTTGAGAGTACGCTAAAATGTGTTGACATTAATCAGCTGGGTGATGTATTGAATGCAATACAAGCCGTTAAATTGGAAACATGTTCGAATTTACCACAAACGGGGCCATTAAATCAAATCAATAAAGCCGTCGTACAATTAAACGACATTGTGGTGGATAAGTTGTATGCAATACAATCGGCATCAATTACGGAAGAAGTTTCAACAACGCTCGTTGAAGAAGTTGTTCTACAAGTGACTCCAGCTGAATCTAAAGAGGTTTTATATTATTTGGATGATGAAAAACGAAGCGATGTGCCATTGAGTGAAGTAGGACAAGCAATTGAATCGACGACAACATTCCAACCACTTCTTACAGCTTTAGAATGGGTGCAGAGTACATTGGAAGCGTTTCAAGCACCACAACAACAAGCTGTAAGGGAAAATGTCGCTGAATCCATTCAGAGCGTTAAACAATTAACAGCGCCTGAACAAATCACAGTCGTAGAACAAAGTGTGCTCGATTTATCGCATAATATGATTGTCGAAATAAATAATTGCTTGCCGGCGCAGGTAGCCTCACTCAGTTTTAGAGAAAATTTGGTGGATTTACAGCAGGCTGTAGAACAATTAGAAGAAACATCGCCATTAAAAGCGATCACTGTTTCTTTATGTCAAACAGCGTCGAGTGTCTTGGAAGTTGCGCAAGAAGCGAAAATAACTCAACCGGTTATAAAATCGTTGAAGAAGTTGGAGGAAAATGTTTGCACGATCGAGAAAATTGACATGTCGAATGAACAGAAGGCAGCAGTTAAAGAACTTGAAAAGTCAATTACCTCGTTACAGCATTTACTTATGAATGAAGATGTGAATGTCGCTAATTTGGGTAATGAGGAAAAGGATGCGGTGCAATTAGCTGAAAAAACTTTAGAAACGTTAAACGCTTGTATATTAACATCTCAACAAAGAGATGAAAGCGTTAAGGAGCTGGTAACGCCTTTAGTGAGTGTTGATGATGCGAAAGCGACCATTGAACAACTTCGTTTGGCTGTTGTTGCTGTTAAACAAGTTGAAATTAAAGAAATAATGGAACCGCTTGAGGAAACCGTTAAAAATGTTGTAAATCTTATTGAAAACATTCCTGAAATATCTGGTGTTACGACGGTGGCAACACCAATCGATACATTGTCCGATACAATTAGCAATTTATTAAAATACATGCAGAATGTTGATGTGCATAAATTGCCCGAGAATAAACAATCTTTAGTTGACAATATTGCTAAAGAAATGAATAATATTAATATGAAAATAAAGGAATTGCAAAATGTATCGTCTGAAGATGTTCAAGTACTAAAAATACAACAACATTTCTTCACCGAACTACAAAACTATTTACAAACAACTGAAAATGTTAACTATGAAAATATAGACGATGAAAAATCGAAGAATTTAATTGCGAGCATTAAAGAAGTGCGCAGCATTGTAGAAAACGTTCCAAGCACATCAAACATTCACACAACATGCAATCAAACAAAACAATTAATTGTGAATGCGCTGAAATTAATTGAGAAACGTCCAATTGTGGTTGAAAAACCGCTGCAAAAAGAATTGCAACATTTACAGAATTTCGTGCAGAATTTACAAGAATCTGTGGCGATTGTACAATCCGATAAAAAGTCGCATCGCATATTTACAGCTGAAATACCAAGGCCATTGACAACGCTCCAATTTGTATCGGAGAATGTCCTCATAGGAAAAAGTGATAAATTATCAGCAGATGATTTACATGTATTAGATATGACTGGCAAATGTGTAAATGAATTGAATGCGTTGGTAGGAAATATTCAATATGAGAAATTGCAGCAACTTTCCGATAATCTTAAAGTGGCTGTTGCCAGTATAAATAATGAATCGCAAATCAAGGATATTTTGGAGCCTTTGCAAGACATATCAAGGACTGTAGATAAAGTTCTTGAGAAAGAGAAGCAAATTATTGATGAGAATAAAGTAATACGAACAGATAGTGTTAAAAAGTTGAAGAAATCGTTGAATACGCTTAGTAATGTGATTGCAAGAGTTTTGGAACAACCGGAAGCCGAACCTAACCTCTTTGTTCTGGAAGAATTGCAAAAGCCACTAAAAGCTATCATTCAATGTCCAATTGAAGAAATTCCCGATGAGGAAGTGAAAGATATTAAGAGAATTACCGAAACTGTCGATGAAATTTGCAATGTTATTAAAACAACTGAAACGGAATTGATTGATAAACCTTTACAAATCTTACACGAATCAATTGGTTCGTTGCCTTTAGTAGAATCACATCAAGAATTATCGAAATCTGAGTCATTTGTTAGTGCAGTCGGTCAGCAGTTTGATGATTTAAGAAAGGCGATTGAACTGACGCACGTTGTTCTAGAAAAACCGAAATCCATTGAAGATATTAAACAAATTCAGTTAATAAATGCGCCATTGAATGATTTATTGAAATTTGTGCTCACCATTAAACATCAACGTGAGGGCAATTTGAATTTATTTAATGAATTGCAAGAACCTTTGCATCAATTACAATCGAAATTAGCTACATGTGTTGATGCCACAATTATAGAAGAAGAAATTCCGTTACTTGAACGCATTGGCAAGTTATTTAATAAAATATTGCAAATTAATCAGCAAAGTGATAGAAGTGATTTGCATATTAAACAGTTTTCAGAGCCGTTGGATGCGCTACAAAATACAATTATAACAATATGCACAAAAACTGTTTTATCCGATGTGCCAGAGACGCAAGAATCAATTATTCCACGTATCATGGAACCATTGGAAAAAGTCACCGTTGCCGTGATAAATATGCAAAGTTTATTAAACGAACGCAACGCGCAAATGAGAATGACGCATAAAATAAGCGATGATATAACAAATATCAAAAATCTAATTGAACACACAGCTGAGAAGGAGATGCTCGAGCATTTAGCAAGCACATTGACTCCATTGATGTTTGCTTTGAATAAAGATCAAGGTGATTTAAAAGTAAATGAACTACAACAGCAACTAAATGAGTTAAAGGCGACCTCCAAAAATTTGGCGTTTGCCAGCCAATTGAGCAATGAGCTAAAAACAGCGCTGAATGTTGTTGATAGTAACATTGAAGTTGTATTTAGCGAGGAGGATTTAATTGAGAGGCAGAAATTTAGTTTAATCGCAGAACCGATTGAACGAATTAGGAAAATTCTTGAAAGTACCGCTGCTGGTCCAAGTGAAGGCAAGGCAGCCTCACAATTAACTTCACCTATTGAAAAATCACAAGAAAATATTAAACAATTAAAGAGTAGTATACAAGATGTCAGCAAACCGTCCCAAAAGGCTTTATTGGCTGTGGTAGCTTTGGATGAACCTTTGAGAAATGTGGAAATTGCTTTGCAAGAAATTGGCAAATTGCAACAAATTAATGTCTTAGAACAGCCTTTAACGCAATTAGCGGAAACTACGACATCAATATTAAACTCAAAAATAAGCTCAATTGATTCGGCCGCTACTATGCAACATATTAAACAAACAATTGAACAAACAATTCAAGCAAATCCTGAAATCAAATCGTTGAGCGCGGTGCGTAAACCTTTGGAAGCGTTAACTGCAAAATTATCTGAAATTCAGCCATCACCTGTCGCACTTTTAATGCATAAACTGCATAAACCGCTAATGAAATATAAATCAAATATTGAAACAATTAAACTGCGAATTGGTGATGCAAAAACAAAAACTGCATCATCTTTAGCGGTTACTTTAAACCAACCAATGCTAAATATAGAAACGGCAATTGAGGAGATTTTACAGCCTGAAGAAGATATTTCCAATGATGATTTGATTGAATTTGATATTTTGGAGGAACCGTTAATGCAATTAGCCGAAGCAACAACAAAATTGGCGGAAAATTTAACAGCTGATCAATCAGACGTCTCAATACAATTTCAAATAATTAAGGAAGGCATTGAGAAAACGATTTTGAAATCAGACAATAAGAAGGTAAAGAAAATTAGGCAGCCGTTTGAAGAAATTACCGCAAGCATTTTTGATTGGTTGAGTAAACCTAAAGTAAAACCACCAAAAGTTGCTGTATTAGAAAAATCGGTGAAGAATATTCAAGCTATTAAAATGCAAATTGCTGATGTGACTAAAGAAGCGAATGTTGCAGTTGCTTCGATTGTGCAATTAGAAGAACCTATAAGAGATGTTAAAGTTGCAGTCGAAGAAATGATTTTAGCTGGTGAAGAGTTTAAAGCATTGGAAGAACCTCTGAGGAAATTAGATGAAGCTACAGCAGCAATTGCACAACATGAATTAGTATCAAATTCAGAATTAGTTAATCAATTGTTGGTTATACAAGAAACAATCGATGAAAATGTTTCAAATGTTTCTGAATTAGTTAGAGAACCTTTGAAATTATTAAGTGTTAAATTGGCTGAATGTCAAAAGCAGCTTGTTATTGAACAGGAAGTGAAAGTATCGAAACCAGAAATTTCTCAAATTGAAAAATTGAATAAAATTTTGAGCGAAACTGAAACTAATTTACAAGAAATTTCTGTTAGAGGGCCTGAAGTTGCTGCAATGAGCGCACAATTGAACGAGCCCTTGAAAGAAGTACAAAATGCAATTGAAGAAATGTTAAAAGATGAATCTGTAAAGAATTTATCGCAAGAGGAACTTAATCAATTGGAAGTGTTTGAGGAACCGTTCCAACAGCTTGCTGAAGCTACAAAATCATCAAATGAAACAAAAGAATGTTTAGTGGAGAAACTTAAAGGAATCAAGGAGACGATTGAACAGAAAGTTGTTGAAAGTTCCGGAATGAAAATGATTGCGATCATAGAAGAACCGTTAAAGGCATTAACTGCAAGTTTATCTAAGTGCACTGCAGAATCAGATAGAGATAAATTAAGAAAATTGAAATTACCTTTGGAACAATCACAACAAAATATTACAGCAATGAAAGTGGAATTAAAAGATGTTTCGAAGACGCCTCAACAAGCTGCCGTTACTAGATTAGATGAACCATTGAAGGCTGTACAAAGTGCCCTTGAAGAGATTATAGATGAAAGCGCAGGAAAATTATCACAAGAGGAAATTAAACAAATAGCAATGTTGGAGCAACCTTTGCAAGACCTGGCCGAGGTAACGAAAACAAGCGTTGAAGTTAAAGAAGCTGTAGAAAAATTGAAGTTGATTAAAGAAAGAATTGAAAGGCAAATGATTGATGCGCCTAAAACAAAGATGCTAGAAATTATTGAGCAACCATTGAAAGCATTAACTGCCACTTTATCTGAATGCACAGAACAATCAACGAATAAAGATAAATTGCAAATGTTGAAAGTACCATTGGAAAAATGTCAACAGAATGTTGTTGCAATGAAAGTGGAAATTACAGACGTTTCTAGTCAAGCTGTTGCATCTGTTATTAAATTAAATGAACCATTGAAGGCGGTACAAAATGCAATTGAGCTAATGCTGCAGGATGAATCTACGCAAAATTTAACAGATGATGAATTGAATCAATTGAAAGTGCTCGAAGAACCATTCCAACAACTTGCTGCAGCTACATCTAGTGTTGATGTTAGAGAATGCGCTAAACAATTGCAAGGAATAAAGGAAACAATTGATAAACAAATATTAGAAGCGCCTAAAAGCAAAATGTTGAGTGTAATTGAACAACCGTTAAAATCATTAACAGCAACTATACAAGAATGTTCTGAATTGATAGGTAAAGCAGACGAAAATAAAAATTTAATTAAATTAAAAGCAAATGTTATGCATTCTATAGATAATTTAAATGAGATAAAAGTTAAAGATGTATCGAAAACACCCGCAAAAGGTGTATTAAAATTAGGCGAATCATTAAAAGCCATTCAAAATGCGTTTGAAGAAATAACGAATTTACCCGATGAAGAGTTACAGCAACTGAAAATCCTTGAAGAACCATTCCAGCAACTAGCAGAAGCAACTAAATCCACCACAGATGTCAAAAAATGTGTTCAAACTATGAAAGGTATTAAAGAAGTAATTGAAAAGCAAATTTTGAATGTTCCTAAAAGTTTATTAGCTGTCGTTGGGGAGCCATTGAAAACATTATCATCAAGTCTATCAGAAATCGCAAAAGAAGAAACAAATAAGGAATTGACGAAGCTTAATGTGCAATTAGAAAAAACCAAATTGAATGTGCAAACATTAAAATCTCACGATGTTTCAAAAGCGAGTGAAAAAGCAGTTATCGCTTTAGACGAATCGATTAATAATCTTCAAGCTGCTATTGAAGAAATTAGTCAATTAGATGTGAATCCTGATGAAGTTATGCAATTGAATTGTTTGGAAGAGCCGTTGAGACTGTTGGCTGAAGCGACATGCAGTAAAGTTGATGTAAATGTTGCTGAAAATATGGAAAAATTGAAAGCTATTAAAGAATCTTTAGAAATGAAAGCAATGGAATGTGGTAATGTAAAAGCAATTGAAATAATGCAAAAGCCGTTGCAAGCACTATCTGCAAAGATTGATGAATGTGTCAAAGAAGTGAAAAAAGAGGAAACATTGAAAGCGTTGAAAGTTCCACTGGAAGATGTGCAGCAAAGCTTAGAAGCAATGAAAGCCAAACAGGAAACTTTGAATGTTGATAAGCAGCAAGGTGTTTGTAGTATTTTAGCCGTTGTTGATGTAATACAAGAAATTGAACAGAAAGTTGAAGAAATCCATGATGTCGATGAAGTCAAACAACTGAAAATTATAGAAGAACCGCTGCAAACGCTTGCTGCAGCTGTTAAAGATGTAACTCAAGTGTTACAAACTCCGGAAGATAAGAAATCGCAACTTCTATCTGCTGTTGCTATTTTAAAGGATTCCATTAGCAATAAAGAACAATTTCCTCAAATTATGCAATCTACTCTAACAGCATTGACAGCAAAATTAGCGCAAATAGAAGAAATTATGCCACAGAAAGTCGTTGATTTAGAAAATGTAAAAACTTCCGTTTTGCATCTACAAAACGCCGTAAGTAAAGTGAAATTTGCTTCAAATCAATTGCAACCGATGCAGGTGACAATAAATGAATTACAAATGCCTCTTGAAACCTTGAAAACTTCCATACAAGATTTGGAATCATCACAAGTGCCTCATACAAGTGAAATTATTGAAACATTAACGCAACCTATAATTGAACTTACAGCCGTTATAGAAAACTTATCAAATACATGTGAAAATGTGCAGGAATTGCTTGAGAAAGCTCCAGAAATGTCAAAAGCATTAAATAAATGCAAAGAAACGGTTAACGAAATTGCTCAAAGCAAACAAATTGAAGTTCTACAACAACCGCTACAAGATTTGATTAAAAAGATGAATAATATTGCTGAGGAAATGGTCAAGCCAAATGAATTAATTGAGAAAGTTAAACAACATATTGCCAATCTACAAACTAAAGTACACGAAATTAAATTACATATTGATACAATTCCAAAAGAACAAAAAGGAATTTCTAGTGTTATTAAATTAGAGCAGCCATTGATTAAATTAACGGAAAGTTTTGCATCAATTAATAATTTCGATGAAATTGAGAGCATTCAAGAAATGATTCCGGCAATAAACGAATTGAATGTGGCATTAAATGACGTAGCAGAAAGTTTAATAAAACCGCATGAATTGGATGCGAAGAAAAAGCAATTACATAAAACAATAATTGAATTAAATGAAGTTGCGCACACATTAAAATTGCAGAAAACTGCAAAACCATTGAAATTGCTCTGTGCTGAATTACAAGAAATTGAGAAACAAGTTGCGCCTGTTCCTATTCAATTGCCTCTTAAAGCAATCGAGAAGAATGTGAGCGATTTACAAAAAGCTATAATTAATCAACCAGAAGAAAAGAAATTAAGTGCATTCACCGAAATGCTGGAACCACTTCAAATGCTTCACGCAAACATAGAAATGTTGAATGATAGCGAACGCGTTAAAATGAATGAATTGCAACAACCGATGAATGCACTTACCGCTTCCATGCAACACATAACAGCGCAACTAAATGATAGTAAAGATGTGAAAGCGGATAAAAGGGAATTGAAACACGATCTTACGAATCTGAAACGAAATATCATACAAGTTTCGCAAGATGTTGATAAGGGCCAATTAATTATACACGAACAATTGAGCAAATTGTGTGCTAAGTTAGATGTTATTGATAAAGCAATTGCCGAAGATGAATTGCATGCTGTTAAGGTGCCTTTAATTAATATGCAAATGAGTATTGATATATTGCTTGCTAAAAGTCAGGAGTTAAATGTGCCTTCTGGTAATGCAGTTTTGAGTATAATTAAACTATCTGAACCATTGCAAGTCTTACAAGAACATTTAAGTGTTGAGAATTATGAGGAAAGCGTTACAGATGCTATGGGTAAATTAGATAATCAAATTAAAAATGTTTCAAAGGCAATTGAAAGAGCGACTGATGCGCTAGCAAATCCTGAAATGATTCGACAAGAAAAACCGGAAATATGCAAACATTTCAATGCCTTGAAGGCAAATATCGACGTAATAATTGCGGATGCACCAAAATCATTAAGCATTGTTCATCCATTAGATGTTTTAAGAGCACAATTAAGCGAAATTGAAGATAAATTAAAGCAGAAGGAGGAAATTTGTTTGGACAAAGTAATGGCGCCCATAAATAATATACAAAGTCAAGTGAAGGATATGAAGAGTAATAAAACAATAAATAATGCAAGTTTGGATAGAATTGAAACGCCGCTTAATGAGACGATTGATATATTAAAGGCAGTTGCAATTGAATGGCCCGAAGAGCGAGCAACACAAATTAATCAATTAGAAAAACCATTAAATGAGCTCGTTGCTGTGTTGAATAATGTGCAGACATTAATACGTCAACCCGAATTTATTAAACTAGAAAAAGAGCAAATTAATGCTACTTTGAATGCGATTGAGCAACAAATTAAAGATGTTAAGTTTGAAGGAGAATTGAGTAAGTCATTAGAAAGTTTAATGAGCGGTGTAAATAATATGAGAAGTGATATGAATAAAGTGGAAGTTAAATTCAATATAGAAAAAGTGAAAAATCCTTTATTGGACCTTGAAAGACAAGTGATTAGCGTTTCGAAAGAGAATCAGTCTTTGAAGGCGTTGAAAAGTTTATCGGAACCTTTACATGCTTTACAAAATGCTTTGATTGATATAGAGAAATGTGAAGAATGTGAGGATTATGTTTGTAAATCGATTGAAGATTTGACACCTGTACAAAGTTCTGTTGGTGATTTGATGACAGCTATTACGACCGTTTCGAAGCCGGAATTAACACAGCATTTGCATAAATTTAATGCATCGCTTGAAAAAATCCAATTAGATACTAAAAAAGTTTCACAATTAGTTGAACCATTGAAGGCGTTACATGCATCAGTAACTGAAAGTGAAAATACAATTGAAAAAGAATTGAAAATGGATGAAAATGCAAGTAAAATAGAGAAAGTTTTAATTACTTTAGAAGAAGTAGGAAGTAAAATACAAAATATGCAAACGAACGCTGGAAAAGTTCAATCAAAATCACAGCAAGGAATCTTATCATTAATTTCAATTGAACAATCATTGAATAAATTAGAAATCGATTTAAAGAAAGCTAAGGAAATGGAAAATGTTTCTCCAACTATGCAAAAAGTGATTGAAAAAGTTGAATTATTACAGCGACCTTTAATTAATTTCGCTAATGCTATTGAGAATGTGACGAATGTATTGCATTCGCCGCAATTAATACAACAAGAAAAAACTCAAATTGTCGAAACTTTAGTTGATTTAAAGCAAACTGTTGATGCAATTCCTTTAAGCGATTCGTTAACAATTCTTAATAAACCAGTTGAAGGTTTGTTAGCAAACATTGAAGATATTGAAAGCGCAGTACAATCCGTTGACTACAAACAAATTAAATTGTCAGATGCAGTGAATACGAAGAAGCTGAGCAGTTCTTTGGAGATTATTCAAAGCGGCTTAAAATCGGTGCAAAGTAAAGCTAAAGCTGGAAATGTTTTTGTTGCTTTAATGAAACTTTGCATGCCAATTGAAACAAATTTAAGTTCATTGAGCGAAATTAATAGCATTCTAATAGATGAAGATGATAAATCGAAAATTGAGCAAGATTATAATAAACTTAATAAAATTGAGGGAAATTTAAATAAATTATCAGAATTTATGCAAAATGTTCGCACGAAAACTTCAGATGTTATTCAGCGTGATGAAGAATTTGTTCATTTATTAAATGAATTAAAAGATGATTTAGTTAAATTTGATAAATTTGAGACTAATTTGAAACTTATCAATAATCCATTATCTGATTTATCAACAATTATTGATGTAGTTATTGATGATTTATCAAAATTGAGTGAAAAAGATTCAATTCAAGCTTTGGTTTTCGGTTTGAGTAAAGTAATTGAACCGTTAGAGCAAAATATTAATTTGATTGTCAAATCTGATGATAGTAGCAGTGTGAAATTGTTGTTTAAGAATTTTGAAACGCCCCTTAACCATATTTCTGAAAATGTTATGACGTTTGGTGTTCAAGATGCGAAGGTTGATATAATAGAGAAATGTTGTAAGTTTTTGCCTGCTTTTAATCGTACATGTGAGAATATAGCGCATACTTTGAATATGATTGATGATAATGAAGATGGTAAATTGCTTAAGAAGAAATTGAATGAGGCTAAAGATAATTTGTGTAATTTTATTAAGGATATTAATGAATGTAAAGCGAAAGGAAAGGTTTTAAGAAATTGTGATGTTCTTGATGATGTTATGAGTAATTTGTATGAAGTATTAATTGCTGTTAAGCATAGTGGCAAAGCTGAAGAAGACCAAAAATTGAAAAAAGATAAAGAAGATCTGGAAAATAAGGAAAAAGAGGAACGTGATGCAGCTGAGAAGAAAAAGAAAGAAGAATTAGATGCACAATTGAAGGCAGCAGAGGAAGAAAAATTGAAAGCAGATGAAGAAGCAAAACAAAAGGCAGCTACTGAAAAGAAAAAGAAAGAAGAGTTAGAAGCACAAGTCAAGGCAGCACAAGAAGAAAAATTGAAAGAAGAAGAAGCAAAACAAAAGGCAACTGCAGAAGCAAAAGACAAACAAGAAAAAGACCTTCAATTAAAAGCAGAAAAGGAAAAAGAAGAAAAAATAAAGCAAGAGAAAGCTGAGCAAGAAGCTAAGGACAAAAAGGAAAAGGAGCTTAAGATAAAAGCTGAAAACGAAAAGGAAGAACAACTAAAACAAGAGAAAGCTGAGAAAGAAGCAAACGAAAAACAAGAAAAAGAGCTTAAGTTAAAAGCTGAAAAGGAAAAGGAAGAAAAATTGAAACAAGAGAAAGAAACTAAAGATAAACAGGAAAAAGAACTTAAATTAAAAGCTGAAAAGGAAAAGGAAGAACAACTAAAACAAGAGAAAGCTGAGAAGGAAGCAAACNGAAGCTAAGGACAAAAAGGAAAAGGAGCTTAAGTTAAAAGCAGAAAAAGAAAAGGAAGAAAAGTTGAAACAAGAGAAAGCTGAGCAAGAAGCTAAGGACAAAAAGGAAAAGGAGCTTAAGATAAAAGCAGAAAAAGAAAAGGAAGAAAAGTTGAAACAAGAGAAAGCTGAGCAAGAAGCTAAGAACAAAAAGGAAAAGGACCTTAAGATAAAAACAGAAAAGGAAAAGGAAGAAAAATTGAAACAAGAGAAAGCTGAGAAAGAAGTTAAGGACAAAAAGGAAAAGGAGCTTAAGTTAAAAGCAGAAAAGGAAAAGGAAGAAAAATTGATACAAGAGAAAGCTGACAACGAAACAAAAGATAAACAGGAAGGAGAACTTAAATTACGAACAGAAAAGGAAAAGGAAGAAAAGTTGAAATTAGAGAAAGCTGAAAAACAAACAAAAGACAAACAAGAAAAAGAGGTTAAGTTAAAAGCTGAAAAGGAAAAGGAAGAAAAATTGAAACAAGAAAAAGTTGAAACAGAAGAAAAAGAAAAAGCTGAGAAAGAATTCAAAGAAAAGGCTAAAATAAAAGTAACGAAGGAAAAGGCTGAATTTGAGGAAAAAGAATCAAAAGAAATACCAAAGGCAAGAGAACAAGAAACATATAGACGAAAAGAAAGAGACCAACAAGATACATCTCGAACACATACTACACGAGATCGCAAAGAAAAAGTCACATTATTAACAAATGATATTAAAGTCGAAACACCAAAACCACGCGTCAGACTGCAAGAACCTGAAGAACCATCAACACCATTTAGGGAACGACGCGGCAGAAGTCCTGTACGTGAACGAGCTCGCTTTACAGGTCGCGACCACTTTGATATGGGATTGGAGGGATACAAGCCGTCAACATATCGTGGCGCTCGTTTCCTAGAACGCAAACCAACATTCAGCACACAATTAACACCACGCTCAGCAACAACCGGCTCAAGAGTTAAGCTAACATGTAGTATTGCAACACTGCCCACAGCCGACGAAACATTTGAATGGATGAAGAATGGACGGCCACTTGAATTAACAAATAAGTATAAAGCATCGTATGCGGATGGAATTGCAACATTGGAAATACTAAATACAACAATTGAGGATACAGCTGAATATACGTGCATAGCACGCAACGGACATGGATTCAATTCAACGAAAGCCGAATTACGCGTTTATGATGGCTTTGAAGCAACACCTATTCCACCAACATTCACACGTCCGATTCGCGATCATTATCGCATCACTGATAACGAACTGTCGCTTGAATGTCGTCTGCGAGCGCATCCAACACCGACTGTCATTTGGTATAAGAATGGCAAGGAAGTGCGTTCAAGCGATAAGTATAAAATGTTTTATCTGGCTGACGGTATATGCAAATTGTCCATCTATAATCCGGATAATGAAGATAGCGGATGTTATTCGTGTCGCGCTGAAAATTCATCGTGGAGCGATCAAATATCACATTACGTGAAATTTGCTGGTAAAGACGAATATATATCGCAACGATCTGAACGTTCAATTATCACATCGAAAGTGGATTCGCGTCGTCCGCATTTAGCAAATATATTAACTGATAATCATGTACCGAGCGGTGGGCTTTTAGCGCTTCAGGTTGAGGTGAAAGGCACACCAACAGAGGTGAAATGGTATAAAGGTTCATCGCTTTTATCGAAATCATCGACTGATTATCATACATTCGTTGAGTCTGGCGTATACACATTAATGTTTCCAAAGGCAAGCGAGGATTATGTTGGAAAATATACGTTTAGTGCATTGAATGCGTATGGAAAGATTGAAACATCTGCTTATGTGAAGGTTGTTAATCCGTCGAATATAAGAGAAGGCAAACCGGCAATGTTCTTATCACGTCCTGATACGCTTATGAGTGTCACACATGG
>JAODFZ020027699.1:0-10559 GCA_027574845.2 Deinopsis erosa
AAAATTTTTTTGCTTACCGCGTCTTCAGCAGGTTAAATAAAAATCTATACAATTTTTTTGTACAGAAATATATTTCCTCGTTTCTTCTATAGTTGTTTATATGCATATAAAAAATAAAATAAATTATATTACCTATTAATAATAATATAAATTATATCTAACATGATGTTATATAAATATGTAATAAGTAAATTTATCTATTTAGTAACGTAGCCATTCCAACAAATTTGCTGCCAATCTTTTTCTGAACTTTCATTTCAATTGTAGCTTTTAGCTTATCAATCAATTCGTTTAATTCGTTCGTATTATACGTGTACATTAATTTACACTGGTCGGGATCTAAATCTTTCTCCTGTATATGCTGTATGGCGTGCTCCAAGCAATAAATTGCATTCTCTTGATTTTCGCACACCTAAAAATAGACTTTATTTGAATATCTGATTAGTGAGCAAATAGAAAATGAATACCATTGAACAAAACAAATTCCATCGACAATCCTCGCACGCATACTCCGTTTCCGTATCCTGCATCTTCTTCTTCTTCTTAACATCGGGTAAAGGTAACTTTTCCTCTTTCAACACGCGCAACACTTTCAGTTTTTCGCGCTCCCTGCGCTCACGATCACACATTTTCTGCACCGCTGGTATGATTTGCGTTAGCACATTCGGATCGCTTCGCGTATCCGCCACAATACTCAGCAGTAAGCGTTCATAGGAGAACATAGACGGTTCACAGCTATTCCGCAACTCATCGAACACAATCTCCGCACAATTCAACCAATTTGGCGTCGCCCAAAAAACGCTCTCTGAAACCACATAGCCGGTGCATATATTCGAGGTGAACGCTTTAGGGAATATAACTACAAATTGTCCGGGCTCTTGTACAGTGCGCGTTAAGGAAACGCCATTATCGACTAATAAATCGGGCGGTAACATAACCGTATCGGAAGGCAACCAAATCGATTTATCTATGCAATAATTCGGAACTAATTTCAATAGAGTTGTATGAAATTTTTCGCTCATCGAATCGGGTATGCCGTACCATATTTTATTAGCGCCCGTATGCAAATATTCTATCCACGGTAACCGATGCGGATCCCTATACCAACAGCATCCGCTGAACACCATGCCCACATGCAATGTGGGTACCGTCAGACCCATCACCGGTCCCATTGAGCGTAGCACCGATCCGCTATTGTTCGTCAGCACTTTCAAATTCCACGCATGCCTTGCAAACGGACTGTTTTTCGATACGGCAAAGCCGTAGCCCCAACTACCCGAATCAATCGAACCGGAATGCACGCATAGATGGTATTGTCGTTGCGTGACATGCTTCCAAAACTCCTCTTCCACTTCGTGCGCGCCCGGTTCCGGAGTGCGAAACCACATCGACATTGTATTGCGCGCTATACGATAGAATGCGCTCAACGCCATACTGCGACCTTTCACAATACATTCCGTATCCGATTCATCGTCCTCCTCCTCCTCATCCTCCGATTCCTCATCTTCATTCGCTTTGGTATCGTCTGCTTCCTGAACTTTTGCATCTAAATTCTTTGATTCACGTTTCGCCCATTCCGTTTCAACTGAATCAAATAATTTATCGCGTTCATCTAGAAAATATGATAACAAATATTAATTTTCAATAAGAATAGTTTTATCGGAACCTTTTTCTACTAAAATATGCAATGACAGTTCAAACTTGAACAAAAATTGCAAAAAAATGGCGCTACTAATGCATAAAAACAAATAATGACAGCAAAATGTATGTTTATCTTTAAAATAATTACCTGGTGATAATGTGTCGTAGGGTAAAAGATATTTGCAATATATATCATCTAATTTCGTTACACGATCTTGCGCCGATTTCGGAATTTTCATCATTTCAGAAACGCGCGGCCATTTCTTCTTCTCAATCACTTCCTTAAGTCCGCCTAATGATTGTACGGTTTGGTATAACCGCGGCAAATCAATTTCCATTCCACCAATCTACAAAACAGTATTTCAATGATAGAAAAATGGAAATTTGTTTGTATAAAACATACCCATGGCGGATGATTCAAATTGATGCTTTGTGTGGCTAAATACTTGCGAATGGCAACCAATTCACGGAAATTCGGACCCCATCGATGCATCATTTTATGCACGTACTGATTATACGCCGTAAAACGCATCTCATCTAATACCTTGCATTCGGGCTTGAAATTCGGTGGTGGGACAATTTTACAGACGCCAAACTTCTCGGCTCTGGCACGTATCTTCGCAATATACTCCAACGGATCGATGAACTCTTTTTCGGATGGATGAAAGACGGGCGCTTCCACAATTTGCGCCGGACTTAAAAGATTCGGAAATTCAGTGGTGTTAATCGGCATATACAAATCTTTGCGTAGCTTCGCATTCTGCCGATTGTACAATTTGGCGCTGGAGGATGAACTGGCGCTTGGCGAACTCGGCACCTTATACTTAAACTCTTCGGACGTTTCGGAGAGACGATCCGAACTGCGACTGCACGTCGGCTTGATTAACTTATGTTCGAACTTAGGTTTCTGTAGGGGATGATTGGAGGGAGGACACATTGGACTAGAAGCGGGTAGGGAAAGCGGTTGTATTTTTGGCGTTTGTGTGACTAGTTTCGCGATTAATTTCGGTGTCGCTTCCGCGCCCCCCACTTTAATTGCAACACCCTGTATACTATTCGCACATTTCTGTCCGGGTTGTAGCGGTATATAGAACAAATGCGGATTTGTTGTAGGTGGCGTTGCACAATTCGCACTCGTCGCTTCCAGATGCACTGTAATCGCATCAGCCGTGGACAGCATCAACGCAACTTCCGGTTGTTTACTATTAGGCGGCGTTTTAATCTCGGTTTTAATCACATGCGGCGTACGAAATTTCGTCGTTGACTTATTATCGCTTTCAACACGCGATAATTCGTCCTCGGAACGACTGGTGGTGCTGGAAGGTCGGCGTGACGGTCGTCGAAATGGCGTGCTCACCGAATCCTCATTATCCGCCTCGAACGCATACACGCTACTCTCATTGCACGCCGAAAACGCGTTCGTCTTGCGCAACGGCACGATAATCTTCTCCTTGCGAAATATCATTTTTCGCTCATTCGATGAGGATGCCGCCTTCACTGGACTTGTACATTTCTCGGGCGTTGTATTCAACGAATCGGCCTTCAACTCTACATTATCTGCATGTGGTTTTAGCAGCGAATTCTTCAATATTTCCATATTGATATTGCTCATATCGCTATCCAATGAAGTTTCCGTTGGAATTTTCTCGCCGAACTTCAACATCTCATCGTTCGCCTTCTTAATATCCGAAAGACCGGCCATGGCACTATCATTCAACCAT
Organism: Deinopsis erosa; assembly: GCA_027574845.2. Classification (NCBI taxonomy): domain Eukaryota; kingdom Metazoa; phylum Arthropoda; class Insecta; order Coleoptera; family Staphylinidae; genus Deinopsis; species Deinopsis erosa. Next base: position 3,363 of record JAODFZ020027699.1, read on the forward strand.
TTTTCAATTTGCTCATTCGACATATTCACTTTCGCTTTACCATAACGCCGCCCCAAATCTTTACTCGACAACAAATCAATCGTAGGTTCATTCACTTTCGGCTTAGGAACTTCGGGCGTCTTCTTGAATCCTTTAAAATATTTCTCCTCTTCATCGGAGGATGAAAATAATGACGTTATGTAGTTCTGTGGCCTTTTTGCGCATTCCCGCTTCTGTTTACCTTGAATAATTTCGCTCTCAACCTTTACTTTATTCTTCTTCACTTTACTCGTGTCGATTGCATCGTCGGCGATTTTCTGCGTTAATTTCGCTAACGGCTCCTCATCCGACTCGCTGAAACTCTCATTGTCCACCAATTTCTTCACCTTCTTCACCGCCTCCTCGGTATCACTCAACTTTTTCTCCGTACGTTTACGCACAACAATCGGCGGCTCATTCTCATCCGAATCGGTGTCCGTAAAACTTTTATACAATTTCGGCGACTTGTTGCGCGTTTGTCGATGCATTTTCTCCGGCGGCGTTTTAATGTCAATGGAAAACGATGCGTCCGAATCAGACGTCGCGCTTTTCACAGTATTGCCTTGATTACGCGTTTGTCGCCGATCCACCGTTTTCTGTTCATTCTTCTTATCGCCCGATTTACGCTTCTCATCTTTATTCCGATTGTCCGTTGTCTTCGCTTTCGCTTTCAACTCATTCTCGCGTTGTTGCATTTTCCTCGCGTTAGGTAGTTCGGGAAAACTATCGATTGATAGATCGTCAATATCCTCTTCCTCATTAACTAATTTCTGACCTAACAATTCCATATAAATGGCGGCCGCTTCTTTTGTTTTCCTCGATGGACGTTGCGACACTTTAAATTCCTCCTCCTTCTTAATTTTCTTATCAGTTTTTAATGATGCTGTCTTAATGACCGCTTTTTTAACTTCCGGTATTTTCAAAACTTCTGTTATTTTTTCGGTGACAATTGTTCGTTTTGAGCATTCCCTAAAATTCTTCTTAATTTCTTCAATAATCAACTCCTTCTCTTCTTTCTTATCCAGAATCTTAATTAATTTAGGTGCATCTTCTTTCTTTTTATCCGCAACTGTTTTATCCTTTTCTGCCTCCTTTTTCTCAATTTTAATTTCCTGCTTCTTTTTATCCTCTTTGGTATTGACTTTAGTTTCATTTTTCAATAATTTTACTTGAGATTCTTTCGCCGCCTTCTTATTATCCGCACTTTGTTTATTTTTCTTCGCATCCTCTTTGGTTTCATCAACATCCGCTTTCTTTTTATTAACAATTCGCTTATTATCCGCATCTTTCTTCGATTCTTTAACTGCTATTGTTTTACTTTTCTTCTCTTCCTCGTCCACTTTAGTCGCCTTATTCGCTTCCTTCTTTATCTTAATTTTATGTTCATTTTTATTCTTGCTATCAACAACTTTGCTTACAGATTTCTTTTTAATCGGCGTCAAATCAGGCTTACGTTGCAAAACAATTTTGCGTTGTAACTGCGATCGCAAACGTGTCGCTTTCGGTGAAGATTTTAAAACATTCTTCGGCCGTAATCTCGTTTGAGCAACATGCCTTCGAGTTAACAATTGCGAAGATCTTGTAATTCGCACGTCTGATATTTTTTTCACCCCAGGTGCTGATTTCTTAGCAACCTTTTGTTGAGTTTTATATAACGGTTTATTATCATCTGAAGAATATTCCTGTTCCTCCTCAACGTCTTCATCATTCGATTGATTTTCCTCATCTTCTTCCTCTTCCTCCTCCTCCTCCTCCTCCTCTTCTTCCTCATCTTCCTTAATTGACTTTTTATTATTGGCCTTCTTTGCATTTGTTTTATTAAGCAATTCGCGTTGAACAAATCGTCCTCGGTAACTTCTTAAGCACATTTTCGGGTTGATATTCGATTTCAGAGGGGTTTTCAGTGTACTTGTCCTCCTAGTCGTGACTTTCAAATGTTTCGTCGCCACAACCGTAATTTTTGTCTTTTGCGCGATATTCTTACGCGTTATATTTGCACTTTTCGTAACCGATCGTGTTGTTCGCACCACTGTTTTGTTGGTATGCGTTTGCACCTTTTCGGACAGTTTGCTAACTGTGATTGCCCTAATTTTCGCCATTTTTTGTTCCTGATATTTTCGTCTCAGTGCCTGTAATGCTAGAGCATGTCGTCGCTTTTTATCCATATGTCGACTTACCACGATAGGATCGGCGCGTTTTCGTACCCCAAATGCTATGAACGGCTTTTCGCTTTTTGTGATTGTTGTTGGTAGAATTACACCGTTCTTTGGTGAGACGCTTGCCGTTTCTGATTGCTGCCGATTATCGGTCATATTTGCGTTATTAAAGAAATTAAGACTAGGAGGTAACACCGGAGTACCGCGAAAACAAAGGAATGTTAGAAAGTCCTCTGTATTGGGTCGTTTCATAGGCAACAATTCGATCGGTTCTGGAATTATTTTTTCTTGCTTTTCAATTTCCTTAACTGGTGTTATTACTGGACTATTTACATTTGAGCCTTGTGCAAATTTCCTTTGTGCCTGTACTTTAGTCCTACGAATTAAAAAAGTTTAAGTGATTTTTCTACATTTAGAAACAATTATACCTTTTTGGACTTTCGTCTAAAATAAAACTAGGTGAACGGTTATCCTTCCTTTTACGATTAAAAACCATTTTGCTTTATATTTCTTATTTAAATTTATATTTACAAACAAAAATGCACATGATTCTTAACCTCACTTTTTAAACCAAGCTTTCTGACAGACTGACATTTTTTTAAAGGGGAAGAAAATTTTTTATGCATAAGAAGTTGCATAAGCACTATAAAGAATTTTTAGAGAAAAGAGTACTTAAATATTAAACAATTTATTAAAATTGTTACATTTAACAATAATAATAGCTTTAGCAACAAGAAATGGATTTAATATACATTGAAAATATTATATAAACGTCAACCGTAAAATACATTACTACTCCATCTATGGTCTTGTTTTTGAACTTGTAAAATCAATTTCAAGCAATTTGCAACACAATACGAAGCTAATCTATGATACAAAATATCGGTTAATTAAATAATATTAATAAATATGGGTGATACAAAATCGTTTATATACCATTTTTGTCAAAAATCTAAGCTTGAGCCAACCTTTGATGTCAGGCCAACAGGTAAATAAATTTGATTACTTCTATTTTATGACTAATCAAACATGATGTAGGTCCAAAGCACAGGCAACGCTTTCTTTGTGAAGTTAAGGTACCTGGATACAATTACATAGGCCTTGGTAATTCAACAACAAAAAAAGACGCTCAAAACAATGCAGCTAAAGATTTCATCAACTATTTGGTTATGCAAGGCGTCGTTAATGCGAATGAAGTACCCAGAGATGCCGAACAACCCCAACCTCAAAACGAAACAAGTAATTTATCATAATATCTATTAATAATTTACTATAATTTCATAAATGAATTTAGTTGATGGCGCTCCATCATTTGTACCAAATCAATCAAATCGTCCGGTATTTGCTGATGGATTTGGTCCGAATGCCTTGGGAGAAGCGTATAGGCCAATGGGAGGCGGAAATCATGAAAATATGCATTATATGAGCCAAGCACAACAACAAAAGAGACTGGAGGATGCCGAAGATTTAGATATAAACGCACAAATTCATGGCAATTGGACAATCGAAAATGCAAAATCGAAATTGAATCAATTCATGCAAAGCAATAACATAAGCGCCGATTATAAATATTCAGTTGCTGGTCCAGATCACATTAAGTAAGTTGAATTAACTCACCTAAAGAAATAGTTGAAGATTTGAACATTAATTAACAGTAATAACATAAAGAAGGATGATTTTGAAACTTTTTCTGAATAAGTTACTTTATCATCCATGAATTCATGATAAGGGAATGTATAAATATTCTCTGAAAATGCATTCCACTAAATAAAGTGTATGCTTTTTCGAGGTTCAGTTTGTAGGAACTGTAATTAATGTTCTTTCTTGTCAACAGGTTCTTTTTGTGTAATTCTATGCAAAAAGTAAGTCAATTTGGTATGAATGAATAAATAAATGTGGGAAACGGTTAAGACGAACTCGATCTGTTCTTTTGATCATATTAGCCGAAGTTCCTAATAAACGAAAAAAAGAGTTTTACTTTACGCCCAGATTTTGTGGCTCTTAAACCACAACTGTGTTCAAGAATAAAACTTAAATATTTTGACTGCTCACCGACTAGAAATTAAATATTGATTTATTTATGATACTGATAAAAATCTGCAGTGATTTTTGTTTATGCAGTTTATTTTACTGTTTCATCAATATCGTAAAATATTGTATATTTTGGTATATTTTTCTTAAAAGGTAGAATTTTTTTTGTATATGATTTAGAAAGGGTAATGTAAAATCACTATTTCATTTGATTTATATGCCCCTTTCTTCTTAAACGAGGTCGTCTTAACTAATTCCCAATGTAAATGCATAAACTAAATTATATAATTTATATTAGGAGTTTTGTGGCTGAAATGAGCATCTACATTAAAGCTTTAGGACGGGTAATAACAGGACGTGAAACCGGCTCAAATAAACAAACAGCGAGCAAAAGTTGCGCTCTCTCAATAGTCAGGCAATTGTTCCATTTAGGTGTTTTCGAAGCGTTTACGGGCACTCTGAAAAAGGACAAAGGAACGAATGAAGTTCCCCCTTATAAAGTGCAAATATCGCCGCAATTACGCAAGCAAATCCAAGAATGCTTAAACAAATTGAATATACAGCCGGTTATCGTAAGTGAAGATAATAAAGACCCTGTGTCTTTGCTATCATCGTACAAATTAGATGATTTTGTGCCGTCGACAAGCACGCCGGGCGGCGTAATCCCATGGAGTCCGCCACACGTCAATTGGAATCCATGGATTGCTTGTAATATCGATGAAGGATTCCTGGCAACGGCTACTATGGAGCAAATTAGCGAACAAATGTTGGACGAGCATCGGCAACGTATGCAAAACGATCGCGACTTTCAGAATTCGTTCAACGAACGCTGCAATCTCCCTGTGTACAGCGCCAAGTCGAAAATTATGGAAGCCATCAATGAGCATTCAGTGATTATCATTAAAGGCAATACGGGATGCGGTAAAACAACGCAAGTCTGCCAATACATTTTGGATGATTACATCACGTCGGGACAGGGCGCTTGGTGTAATATTGCCGTCACACAGCCGCGCCGCATTTCAGCTGTTTCCGTATCGGAACGTATTGCTAACGAGCGATGCGAAGAGTTAGGACAATCCATTGGATATTCAGTGCGCTTCGAATCGATTCTACCGCGACCGTACGCCTCTGTTCTATTCTGTACGGTTGGCGTGCTGTTGAGGAAGCTAGAGGGTGGATTGCGAGGCGTCAGTCATGTGATTGTTGATGAGATACATGAACGCGATGTGAATAGCGATTTTATTATGGTCGTGCTACGCGACATGATTCACACCTATCCTGATTTGCGTGTGATTTTAATGTCTGCGACTATAGATACAACATTATTCTCCAAATATTTTAATAATTGTCCGATTATTGAAGTGGAAGGACGTACACATCCGGTGGAACAGTACTTCCTTGAAGATTGCATTCAATTGACTGGTTTCCAGCCTATGAGTGATAATAGGAAGCGACGCGGTGGCGACGAAGATGAGGATTGGGTGGCTGAGGATGGGGATGATAATATGAATATTGTAATTCATTCACTTTTATTAAAATATTCATTTAATTTTATATTTATATATTATAGATTGTTAGAGGAAATTATAGCGAGCAAACGAAACGTGCTCTAACTCAGCTGTCTGAAAAAGATATTAGTTTCGAACTGGTTGAAGCGTTATTGGGTTATATAAAAAATCAAGGTGGACATGGTGCCGTTTTGATATTCTTGCCCGGATGGAATGTTATTTTCGCCATGTTGAAGCATTTCTCACAGCATCCAGTGTTTGGTAGTTCACAGTACTGCTTTCTACCGTTACATTCGCAGCTACCAAGAGAGGATCAGAAGCGCGTTTTTGTTCCAGTTCCTCCAAACGTAACAAAAGTAAGAACATTAGTTGATATGTATATATAATGAGCTAAGGTTGTCAAATGTGTGTCCATCACGCTCTGTGATTACCCTATACGTGATGACGTCATTGAAAATACAGTAAACCTCCGTTATATCGAAGTTCAAGGGGTCGGCATAATTACCTTGATATATTCGAGCTTTGATCGATCGGGGTACGGTTTATATTAATTTTCATTACATTATGTTCGGCCGGAACCGAGAAGAAAGTTCGATATAACTGGGTTTCCCATATAAGCGAGTTTAATATAACGGGGTTTCACTGTAGTGAATAATACTTATATGTAAATTTGTGTTAATTTTAAGGTGATTTTGGCGACAAATATTGCTGAAACTTCAATAACAATCAACGATGTTGTGTATGTGATCGATTGTTGTAAGGCGAAGATGAAAATGTTTACGTCGCATAATAATATGACGAGTTATGCGACGGTTTGGGCGTCGAGAACGAATTTGGAGCAGCGTAAAGGGCGTGCGGGTCGTGTACGTCCCGGCGTCTGCTTCCATCTATGCACGCAGGCGCGTTTCGATAAGTTGGACGAGCATATGACGCCGGAAATGTTCCGTACGCCGCTACACGAATTGGCATTGAGTATCAAACTTTTGCGGCTGGGTGGAATCGGTCATTTTCTTAGTAAGGCGATTGAACCGCCCCCATTGGATGCCGTTATTGAAGCGGAGGTGCTGTTGCGCGAAATCAAATGTTTGGATAGTAATGATGAATTGACGCCGCTTGGAAGGATTTTGGCGAAGTTGCCGATTGATCCTAGGTTAGGTAAGATGATGGTGCTTGGTTGCATTTTCATGTGCGGCTCGCCATTATCAACGATGGCGGCGAATTCGTCAACGTTTCCTGAAATATTCACAATGGAGCCGCGACAAAGACGTTTGTCGAATCATCAGAGGGCTTTGGCCGGTGATAGGAGTTCCGATCATGTTGCTATGCTAACTGCCTTTGAGGTATGAATTATGTATAGATACCAGGTGTTTCTCTAATCAGTTTCACCCCCTTTTAACTTTTATTTATGAAAATAAAAAAATGAAACTACAGTGTCGGACATAAATATTATATAACTAAATAGTTTTGTTGTAAATCTACCGAAA
>JAODFZ020027706.1:0-22372 GCA_027574845.2 Deinopsis erosa
GCACGAAACAATCAATGAAGCAAATAAAAAATACGTGTATATAATAGAATGACAATAAACGTATTAGACATAAACAATACAATATTAACATCTGTAGCATAATAATTAACACTTATAATTTAAGTAAAACTCATTTTACGATTCTTCGCGTTTTCTATTTAAGCTCACTTTTTACTTATTAAATTAAATTTTATCGACTAATTTTAGAAGTGAGCTTATAAAAAATGATGAATTAATGTGCATATTGGGTACGCCTATGACTGTATATGTATAGGTAAAGCGAGATTAAAAATATATCGCTTAAAAACCAGAGGTGAAATATTTCAACGATTTTAGCCGGAACGGAAAAGCAAAAAGTTCATTCATTACAAAAGTAAATTTGTAAACATAGAAAATATTCATTTTCAGAGCTTTTAATTCTTTAGAAATTTTATTGCTAAAATAATAATAATTTAGTTCTTAATTTACATGAATTTGTAGACTTTTTATAAAAGGGAGAACTAATATGGGGTTGAAGGCGTATTACATATTTTAATTTGTTACATTTTCATTTAAACGATTATAAAAGAGAATTAATGAAAGAGCGGATAAATCGATGAAATTAATATGAAAGTTTTAAGTATATCGCTATTTACCTAGATCCTAAAACTTTTCGGGAAGTTGATCCATCATTTTCAATAGAATCCTGAGCGGCAGGAAACGCATAACATCTAAGCGATAGATTCAATAGGAGTAGCAGTAATAACATTCTCTTCCTCATCTGCAATAGAATAAATATCCATTTAACAACACATTTCATTCATATTCTTAGAAGGAACAATATAAAAATTAGCGGATTATTCATTTCACACCTTTGTCTTAATGCATGTCAAAATTACTGTTAACTTGAACTATATTATTATGTGCGTACATCGTTTCATAGATTTGTTTAATGTAATCAATCATTTTGCATATAAATATGATTTATTTGCTTTTGCATGTTAATGAGAAAAAAAGTTACAAAGCGTTTTAGATAGCTATCATTTTTATTCTTCTAATGATGCAAATTTATTGTAAATAAATTAATATTTACATTAAATACAACATATGTTTGAATATATAAATAAATTGTGTAATTTATTGCAGCAGTTATGTTGCATTCGGGAATTGCATGTTCGGTTTTAGATGGAATTGCCTTTTGAATTAAGCAATTATAGATTAAGATTAATTTTAGTTTGGTAATAATTTGTTAGTAATGCGCGCAGACGAGTTTTTTTGTCTTTCAATTGCTTAAAAATGTGGCAAGTAAAAATTGTTTTTAACTTGTTACATGTTGGGTTAAAAATTACGTGTAATTAATTAACTATAAAACGAAAAACATTTGCTGTTTTTGTTCGAAATAACTTTTTAAATGTTTCATTAATCTTCTCTCCCTCTCTATCGATTTAGTTTTAATTAATAAACTATTTTTTGTTGATGATATATAGAAAACTAATTTTTCACCTGTTGATTTTTTGCTTATTCGCAAGAAAAAATGATCAATCGATGGATGAAAAATATGTTTTATTTATAGAAATATTGCAAAAGTTTTGATAGAATTTTCAAAACTTTGTTGATAACCATAACAAATTGTTTACCAGGAATATTTTCAAATTAGATTTTATTTTATTTTATTTATGAAAATTTCTTTTTTAATAATATAATATGTCCATACAATCAGTTGGGTATATTGGATTTCTTAATATTCAATATATCATTCATCATTTTTCATAAATGTTTTTCTACTGAAATTAATCTCTATTTATTGAATATTTCATTAAATCTATTAATAAATGGAGTATATAACATGAAACTTAATTAAATATGGAAATTGTGGAAAGAATAAATTTGGCGTAAAATAACAAAACGTTTATAAAACTGATATAATATTCCATATGAGTAGAGTTAAAGTAAATTAGGTGAATATGGTAGTAATTTCATTCCATGTTCAGACTAAACCTAAAACAATAGCTTACCTGTTGCATATAAAGTTGTTATAATTACGCAAGAAATTTATACAAATTTAAAAAGATTTTCATCATGTCTATTAGTTTTATAATTCATCCACATTCACTGGAATGGTTTGCACTCAATTGAATAGACTAATTAAAAATAAATTAGGTTTTTATCATGCAACAATACACATTTGCATTATGAGAAATCTAAATTTGCGTTTAGATCTTCTTTCACTAAACAATAATTGTCGGACGTTTGATTAACTGTACTCTTTATGGTGCTATATCAGTGAAAGAATCATTTTGTATTTGAATTTGCATTGCCGACAGGCAATAAGCTTCCATTCGGCTTTGTTCCTAGAAACCTAGATAAACATTGCAATATCAGGTTCATCATCACCAATCATCTTTCGAGTGATTAATGGCAAATAAATTTTCCCGTTCCATTCTACAATAAATGTTTTTTGTTTCGTCTTAATTCATAAACTTATTTTAAATCTTAATATGGAATTAATTGCAAAATATTAATTATTCATTTCTAATTGAATGAATCACTTTGATTGCTCTCAGATTTATTATTTAGAAATCAATTTGTTCTTGGATTAAATTATTTTGTGTATTTCAATAAATTTTATAGAGAAAATGTCAAATAACGGACAGTCATTAATAATATTTTTACAATAGAATACTAAAATGTGAATTTGACTTTCTCACCATTTTTCATATTTAGTTCTATTCTATTTGTGTGCGAGTGTATCCTTAGTTAGATACTTATTGTTAATATGAATTAATAGTTTCAAATCTTTTAATCTATCAGAAGGCATTTGTGATTTAATTTATTACGCTTTTTTTGATAATTAATTATAGATTTTTGTTGTACAGGAATTAAAATTCAATGCACTTTAATTAATATTCAATTTTTATTATTTGCATTCTTGGAATCTATGAATTAACAAAATTTTTCTATGAGAATTGATTAAATTTAATTGTATGTTAATAATTATTTCATTCTATATTAAGGACAATTAATTATTTATTCATAGAATATTAATTTTGCATTACTTAAATATTAATTACATTAGCAAAATTATTTAAATTTCTAATGCAAATTATCTAAATAGGTATGTTTTCTAAAATTTATTTAGAAACAAATGAACAAATTTTAGCATGAAGATGGCATTTTACATACAATTTTTGCTCTATATCTCAAATTTCTCTAACTAAAGTTTTTCTATCTCAGAGTAAAATTTGAGATTTTTGAAGACTTCTTAAACTCAAATTTTTCTAATTTATATTTTCTCGGTATTTCCTATTTTGTTGCTTTTATGGATTTTAAATATTTTATTGATATAGGCAAAATTATTTACATTTCTGATGCAAATTATCTAAACATGTTTTCTAAAATTTATTTAGAAAGAAATGAATCACTTATCAAAAGTTATCAAAGTGTTTATAATATAATTAATTAGAATCTATTAACTTAAAAAAAAATTGTACTTAAATATTTAATTGAAAACAATTAATTAATTACTGATTTATTAATATATGTTCATAAAAAATGTGATTAGATTATATTTTATGAGCAAAATTATTTAAAATTTTCAAATATAAAAAGTTTTGTAAATTTTATTTAGAAATATGAAAACAAATGAATATATTGTTTAAAATAGACAAAGTTATAAACAAGTTATCAAAGTACGTATACATATATACATATATATATATATATATATAAAGCACGCTTCATATTTAAAATGTCAAAAGAGTACAATCAACTATAAATTGCAGACTTATTCAAATGAAATTTGCATAACTCGCCCACAATATTTCCTAACGAAATTTATCAGCTGACTCATTTCCCTTAATAACTTAACACAATCAATCATCTTACCATAAATGTGAGTAAAATAATAAATTGCACAAAATATAAAATCGATTCGATGAAATGGTAAAGCGATGGTACTTGCTTGAAGTCAATGGCACAACTGCGGCGTCCGGCAAGTACAGGTGCTCGACCTTGACCGCTGGTCCATGGAAGATGCAACACCCTCCTATCTGACTGCAGATCTTCTATTTATAGCAGCTACTTATTGTCACTAGTCTGCAGCAGATTATCATCTCACAACAAAGAAAATTAACCTAAATCATCCTAATAATTTACGACCTAAATGATTCATTCAATCATTTGCGGTGGTGGTGACTACCTATTTCTTTCTATCCTATAACGGATCTTTAACAACAAGTCGGTCACCAAAAACTATCAAAAAATTGCTTTAAGCATTCATTAAAATCATCGATGAATCCCAAACAATAAATTTATTATGAACGATGAGAGATTGGAATTGCTAATTGCCCATTCAATTTTTTGCGCCTTAATTAGGTGCGATAATTACGGAAGTAAATTAGGTAAGATGCGCTCGTGTTAAAAAATTAAGTAATGCGAAAAAATACTTTCTCTTTGACCCATATGACATGCAGATCATTTCCTAAATCCGTTGACTTGGAACATATTGTAAAAGGATTTTTATAAAAATTGATATGATAATTATATAGACTCTACAAAAATCTCACATATATTAAATGCTATTACAATAACCTATTATTTCACTTATTGTTACTTCATTAATCATTTTTACAATATTTTTACAACTCAAACATTTAACGATTTATTGATGATGATTAACAAACTTGTTTTGATCTTAATTAAAAATTTTTTTTATATATACAACAAAATTGGCACGTGTTTTCTAATCATTTCGTATTACAGTCGAATTTCTCTAACAATAACTCAAATCACCATAGTTCACTAAAAACTTTCAGACATAGAATTGTTTTACATTAAAAAATGCTTTATCCACAAAATTCTCTAAATATTCGCAATAATAGCACTAAAATTAATGTTCATGGAATTGTTATCAATAAAATATTTATAAACCATAAAAACAACAAAATACAAAATACCGAGAAATTATGCATTACCAAAATCGGATTATTTGTGAATGCATTAAAAATACATAAGTGCATTTTCATTTATTGATTTTGCTGAATGAATAGGTAATTTAGTCTCATTGTTTTATATTAGAATAAAATCAGAAATAAATTTCATTTAATTAAAATTGTTCACATCATTTATGTGCCATTGTCAATATATAATAATTCAAATGCAATATGCAGTTACAATTTTATTATCTCTAATGCAATATTCATTTTTTTACACGGTTGATCAATAAACGCAGACGAAGTAGAATCAAATTGAATTTGCATTCTATGAAAATATTGACAAATCTTATCAAATTGTATGTAAATTTTATTAAATCGAATTTTATTGATTTGAAATATTTATAAAAGTTTATTGACTTATCAATTAACAGACACAACTTTATATTAAACGGTACATGAATATAAAATTGGCATGATGCCAATTATTAGAGAAAATATTATAAAATTAAGTCATAAAATCGGTTTGATAAATAATTAAAGTTTTCAGACGAACAAGTGTTGTTTAATCTTGTATAAAGACAATGAACTTTGTTGATTTATATTTGATCAAACGAAACGCTTCTCATATTAAAATTGAAATAAATTCATGAAAGTTTTGAAAAATTTTTATTGTTCCTTTCTAAATAGCGAGATATTCTCATGTATGTATGTGTTAAATCATCAAAAGAGATTCAACACCAATTACATTCCCACATTTAATATTTTTTCGTTATAAAGTCACCTTTCTCATTTAAGCGCATTCATTTGTCTTCAATTAGAACGGAAGTTTATGGAAGGTGCATCCCTCATATTATATACAACAGTAATTGTTAGGTAATAACAATACAAGAACCGTTAGATATCAAATTGTGTAATGAAAATGCGTTTTTGATTGTGTAAGAAAAATTGAGTTGTTTTTTGTTTGATAGATGTATTTAATGTCTATTATAATAAAATTACAACGTTTCCAGAGCACAACAACTGTACTAAGAAATGTTTTACTGTATTAGGTGCAAACTTTTTCTAATTATTATGTAATAAAAGTTTTAATTAGGTTTTGTTCATTTTTTCGTTTTAAAGCAAGATTAGGATGTCAGGAACAGAATTGCAATGAAATTTGACCTATTTTTAACTAATTAATTTTTTTATTAAAAAAATATATATATGTAGGTATATATTAAATATAATAAAACGTTAATGTTCGTATGTGTGCCCTTGTTACCAAGTAAATACCTCTCATATGTCACTGTATTGATTTAGAGCCCATGGTGTTCAATGGTTCTTTAATTAGTTATTAAATTAAGGTTGGCTCTGATAAACAATTGCATTATTTAGTATATGTGAATCAAAACAATTGACTGATATTTCGTAAATGATATAAATTAAATTTGCATATTATATAATAGTTGCATATGTTATTAGCACTTGTTAGTAATTAAATGAAGAAGAACAATGATAGCCGGCTTCTCTTACCTTTCGTTACGTTATATAAGTCCACTTATTATTGTTAACACTCTCTCACTGTTTGTTGATGTTGAACATCAACGCACCGAATTTGTTTTCAACTAAAGTCTTCTTCAGCGAGTTGGTGGATTTATAGCGGCCCTCTCCGGGTCAGCAGGTAACGGAAGATTGTCTATTCTTCCGAGGAGGGTTTTGTTTACATTTTGAATGAAATAATTACCATCAATTAATGAGATTTCTTCATACATTTTTTTAAATAATAAGAAATTGTTCATTTACACATGATGTCATTAGACATCATCATAGATCATCAACCCTATTTGAAGATGTACTACTTTTACGCATAATGACAAATATAATTAGATTGCATTCAAGTTTTTCTTCTCCGTTAGTGTTGGAACTGAAATTATAACATTTGCGCTTAACAGCAACAAGCATGTTTTCATATGAATGCCTGTGAAAAAGTTTATCACATAAGGTCATGTGCAAGAATAATGATTACAAGTCATTTTTCTGTTTGTTATTCTTTTATTTTTCCTACCTCAATGTGTGCGGTGTTAAATTAAATAATAAAAAAAAATGTTTTATTATAAACTAAAGTGTAACAAGTTAATTTTATTTGATAATAGAGAAGAAAATGTTTAGATTGACCTATATTATGATAATGCAATTGTTTTTCATATGTGGGATGTGCTCAAGTTAATTTCTTTCCATTGTAAAATTGATGTTTATTTTCGTTAGTGTGTGAGGTTGAAGAAAAACTGTTATTTTATGGTTATGAGTCAACAATTTTTATTAGAATTTTATATTAATCAATATTTTGCTATAAAAATGATCGTATAAAATGTAATGTAATTTTTTTGAATGTAAAATGCACAGGAGGTTAACTAAATTGAATATTGACTGAACTGTTATTGAAGAGAAATGAGAAAATTTATTTGCATTTGAATTTTATAGAATTATTTTTATAAAATTTTGATTTATTTTGTGCAGTTTTAAGAATTTTAATTAAAGAAAACAATTTATTTGTCGTCACATATTTGAAACATGTTTACTTAGAACTCTTTGACATTAGAACAATAAATAACTGGATTTTAATTTAATCTCGCTTTCTCAATAACTTATCAATAAACATAAATTTGCTTATCAGATTTGTGCACATAATTATAAAAAAGTATATTTTTTGTTTTAATTGCATAAAATAATTTCTAAATTACATTACAATTTATTTTGCAATTAACTAAAGACCCATATTTATACGCATTAAAATATATTGTTAAGTTGTTTACAAATTTCTCTTCTTCAATAGAGAAAATTGATAAAGATTATATATGAAGCGCTGATTAATTGTGGCAATTGTCGGTTTGGATGTTATTCATCTAAAAATTAATAAGAAAAATCATTAGAAAATGAAAGTGTTTTTTGTTTATATCGAAACAATAATGTCGAGGACATTGAAATTGTAATTAGATAATAAAAGTTGTGTTGATGGTGTCTTTTTTTTTAATCAATTTTGTGCAAACACTAAATGTCATTACACATTTGTGTTACAGTGTTACGTTCATTTAATAAATGCACTTTGCTGCTCCAATCTTTATTTTCACTTTACTTTTACAACAAATCTCTCGATCAAGCTTTTAATTATACAAATTCATTATGAAATAAATTATCTTATTTGTTCTTCTTTTATCAATTATTATTTTGAAATTTAAACTCTATTTATTTATGAACTTATGTACATACAAAGTAATAACATATGTATATGAATTTATCTACATACATATTTACAATATTAGTGTAACTTTTGATTCTGTGGGTTTTGTAATTCCATGAATATTTCTTCCTTTTGTTTTTTTCTATTATATTTTATTTTTCCCATCTGTTTTGAATCGTTCAGTACTTTCTTAGGCTATCCCAATACTCAGACACTTTTCCCTTAATTATTCTAGTTACTACTTCATGACTGACCATTGCTATGTGCATGACAGAAATATGACCAAAGGCAAAACCGGTTTTGCATGATTTATATTTTTTCTTCCTTACCAAACTTTTTATTTGTACAAAAAAAACATTTTGACTCATAAATCAGAGTTCCAAAGGAAAAAAATTATTTTAAACTTCACAACTAGTATTTTGCCAAAATTTTAAAGTCAAAATTGGATATAATATATTAATATGATATTTATTTTTAAATATTTATTTCGAGTAAGATTATCGATTTCGATAATAATAAATAATTATTTCGTTCTTTTGAACCCGACACTGCCCTTAATGCTATTTTATATTAATCTTTGCACTAAAAAAAATTAATAGGGAAAATAAGATTACATTATTTTCGATAATTATTTGTGAACTTTGCACACTATTTATTACTAAGCATATTTCTGTTTATTTTTAATTTATTCCATTTAAGATTTTAAAATGCAACTGTACACTACCATTGGCTTGTAATCCCCCTTTTTCACAATACTTTATTTACACATTTTCGCATTTCAGCCTAACACGTATTTCGATTTACACGGTTTTCTCAACCACTAATCTCCCGTGTAAATCGAGATACATGCATCTTTCAAAGTATGTTACTAATACATCCCCCTGTATATTTCCAAATTTATGGAATGACGCCAAATATTATATTTTTAACATTTATCAAATAAAATTATTATTATTAAGGTTTAATGCGATATGTTTTATTAATGACTAGAAAAGGTTATGACGCCAAATATTATATTTTTAACATTTATCAAATAAAATTATTATTCTCAAGGTTTAATGCGATATGTTTTATTAATGATTAGAAAAGGTTATGACGCCAAATATTATATTTTTAACATTTATCAAATAAAATTATTATTCTCAAGGTTTAATGCGATATGTTTTATTAATGATTAGAAAAGGTTATATATATATCGTCTTACTTATCTGCTTCTTTTAGTCTTCTACCAACCATGATTGGAATAGCATTATGTGCAGTCATCATAATTATTGGCTACTTGTATCAAAGACAAAAGAGTAAGTTTAAGTATTGGGATCGTCTTTCTGTTCCAAATTCATCACCGCATAATTTAATATTTGGAAGTATTGCGCAAACAATTACTGGTAAAAGCAGCCTATTAAGTATTATAAACGATGAATATGCAAAGTATAAGAATCAAGGAGCTAGATACTTTGGTATGTACATTGGTTCAATACCAACATTGGTTCCAATTGATATAGAATTAATAAAGAACATCATGATAAAAGATTTTAACCATTTTGTTGATCGTGGCGTAACAATTAAGGGCGACAAAGAACCATTGAATGTGCATATGTTTTTCCTAAAAGGTAAAGCTTGGACTGAACGTCGACAAAAGTTCAGCCCATTATTTACGTCAGTCAAGTTGAAAAATTTGATGCCAATTATTGAACCGCACATTGACTTGCTCACTAAGGCGCTCAATGAACATCCCTCCAAAGAAGTGCCATTCATCAATTATTGTACAAGGTAAATAAGAAATGACTTGATAAACTGGAATTTTATATGAGTTTTTAGTTTGGGCATTGATTTAATCGGCCATATTGCATTTGGTCTTGATTGCAATACGTTGAAGAAGGAAAATATGCTATTTAAAGAAATGTCCGATAGAATTTTTTGTCCTAAACCATTCGAAGCGTTAAAATTGTTTCTTACAGATATGCAATCAGGTGCTGATATACTTAGACTGACAGCGTCTGATCAAAAAATGTGCAAATATTTTTTCAATCTGATCGAAGACACAATTAAGTATCGGAAAGCAAATGACATTAAAACTAAAGATTTGTTGCAAGCCATGATGGAGGTTGTCAATGAAGATGATCCAAATTACGTGAAAAGTATTACAGCTGAAGCGTTTCTATTCTTCATTGCCGGTTTTGAGACATTTACTATTTCAACAACATATGTTTTATATGAACTTGCCAAAAAACAGGAAATTCAAGAGGAATTACGCAATGAAATCATGGAGCATCTAGAATCAAATGAAGGACGATTCGCTTACGATTTTGTTATGAATAATAAGTTGCTTGATCGAGTAGTTAAAGGTAAATAAATAGTTACTAGCGGTTAGGTAACCCGTTCTACGCTTCTAAATTCTAAACAAATCCACTGCATATTATCATTTTTTTATGTTTAGAAATTTATGTGATTATCTCTCAATCGGGGGGCCTATCTTAAAGAAAATTTGCTCTTCCTATTCCGGCTTTAATATGTGTTTTATTCATTTGTTTATTTCGCAGAGGGAATGAGGATTCATCCACCTGGAATTTATACATTCCGTGAATGTGGAATGGATTATCCAATTCCGAATTCTGATTACGTCATAAAAAAGGGCACTCATATACTTATACCAATTTATGCAGTCCATCATGATGCGGAGCATCATCCTGATCCTGAAACTTTTAATCCTGATAGGTTTGATAATGTGAAAACTGCCTCTTGCACTTATTTACCATTTGGAGAAGGGCCAAGATTGTGTATTGGTAATATATATATTTTTCTTATAAATATGTTTGTTAAATTGTTTCTGTTTAAAGCGAGATCGTTGGGTTTACTTGAAACGAAGTTTGTTATCGTTAAAATGTTGAGTAAATTTGCTCTAGAGTTAAGTCCAAAGTGTAAAGGTAAACCATTAACCATAAATCGCCAGCACACCAGCATGGTTCTACAATATAACGAAGATGTAACATTTACATTAAAAAATCTTTAATATTCGTGCTAAATGCAATTGTTTCCTTATTGACCTCACGTCTTTCCTAGATCACTAATCGCACATGCTATGAAAACAAACTATCTTGTTCTGTCACATTTTCCTCACTCTATTTTGAGCATTCGAAAAGTGACCTACATTTCTGAAACAACAATGAATTACCTAAGTATGCAACCTGAAAATGAGGAGCCACGTCCAGTTATGCAGAAACATAAAACGCGCCCTTCGAGAATATCAGCCGAATGGGATGCGTTGTTTGGGAAAAATGATGCATTTCCTGTTCAATTGTTCCACTGGCAGTTACCACTTCGGGAGTATGCAACTGGAAGCAGTTATGTTGGAAACTATTGTGTCATTGGCATGTCTGGTTTTGGAAACTATCGTTTTCCTCACGGTAAGATTCAATCAAATGTCATTAATGACAGATAAGTTAATAATATAAAATTTAATTTTTTGCTCTCCTTTTTGGTAAAAATTTTGTACCAAAATAAAAACATATTGTTTTATCGTGAATGAAATCAATTAATACTTTAAATGTACATGAGCAGTACGAAAACACTAAAAAAGAAAAATTTTATTTTATATTTTTTAATATAGGGATTTAAGTTGAAGTTTAACTGTTACGACACTATGAATATGTTAAAGAGTACTTGCAGAAACAATTTAATTACTCATAATGCATTCCATTTCGTGTGGAAAATCCGCGCGCACTACAAACAATAAATTAACATGTATAGTAGGCGTTTTAATAATTTATTAATATGAGTGCTTTATATTTATGTGAACTGAATGATAAAAAGGAGATGAAGCATTGACAGGTGGGTCATCATCCTAAGTCATGAACTCGTAGATCGTCTCGACTGATTGATCGTTCAATTCCTACAATACAACAACAGCAAATTCTCATTTCTTTTGGTATATTTTTTGTTTTTCGATGAATTAAAATAATAGTCTATGTCACGCTACATTCAATAAGAAATAAATGTTTTAGGAATCGATTTTCACATATTTTTCTCTAGTCAACATTGAAAATAACAAAAGAATTTCTTAGTAAAATGTAATAAAGCATTTGAAGCACTTTCTTGAACTTTTTATATACTTATTATTATTAACTCGATAAAATTGAAACAAATGCAATTAAACGACCCGACAAAAATTCTATTGTTAATTGCTTTATGTTACGAATTTGTTACTTTAGCTGGGGCACCGTGTATATAATTTTATTCAACTTTTACTAATTTATTTATAAATATTTCAGGTTTCGTTTTTTCTTTTATATTTACGTGAATTCCTAAGGTCATTTGTTGAAAGTTTATGAACAAAAATTGATTTGAAATAAATTTTCATATAAATGTTTATGATTTCTTTATTAGCATTAAATTATATTATGAGGAGTAAATGTACCAATAATAATTGACCCATTTCACCAGTTAGCAGTTGAAGTAAATCTTGTTGAGTGCGTCCTTGCGACAAATATCTTTAACTGCAAATTATTGCATCATTATGTGTGCTACGAAGCGCAACAAAAGAGAGGAACAAAGAGTTATCGACTTGCTCGTATTTCCAATAATAATTTTTTTCAAAGGTGTTGAATATGAAGGTTATTTCAAAGATAAAAAATTTAATGATGATGGCACGTTAATATATCCAATGGGACAGAAATTGTATGGAAATTGGGCGTTTGGCAAGTTATTATCATGGACGTATTTCACGTATCGCTTCAAGGACGGTCTCTGCTTCGATGATAATTGGAAATATTGTACATATCCAGATCGAACGTATCACAAACTTGAAAACTTTGATAAGAAAAAATATACGAGAGTTTTTATTACAGATTTGCTCGAACGCGCGTAGAAGGATTGCAGCGTCCCGGTCATGAAAATTTAACAAATGATGTGACACCTAGACCAATCCCTGATGGATGCATTGATGTCGGTGAAGGATTCCTTCATGTAAAAAATAAATGCATTGTCAGCGCTTACCACCGGCATAAAGTTCTTAGGTTTTCTAATCACAAAAAGAAATTTATTATGTAATTTATATTCAAATAGAATTCCAGATAAGGACGAAGAGCAATGGATGGTAAGAAATTGTAGAAAAGCTTGGGACGAGGCAACAGGTTATCGACCATATTTATATGAAAATTGGACGACAGGTTAATGTTTTCTAAATGCTCTTTTCTAAACAAATATTAACAACATTTTCAGATAATCTGATTTACGTGAATTTGCAAGTGACTCGTTCATTAAAATGAATTTGCTCAAAACAAACAACTAAATTTATTCTCTTTTTTGTTTCTAGGACGTTACAGAAGTATTGAAAATATTCGTAATGGCTTCGAGGTAGAAGGTGAATAAACAGATAGCTAGAAAGGCATTTTAATTGTTATTTTATTATTGAAAAAACATTATACACTTTTATTGAATTTGAATTTTATTTTGTAGCATTTTGCATGAGATATTTGTCTGCTTGCTGAGAATTTACATTTTTTTTCAAGTGTGCAAACATATATGAAGTAGAAATTTGATAGTATAAAAGTATATTGCAATGGAGAGGGAGAAAAGGTTCTAAAAGATTTTTTACTTATGTTAGCGTTGGTCGTTGATAGAGGAAGGGTCGTATGCGACAAAATATCTCTAAGATTGTTGACCTAACCTTTTTAATACTTGAAGAAAGAGTCTTTCTCGAGGGGACATTAGTAAAAAGTGTTCGAAATGTATTTTAAACGTCACTTATTGATATTGAACAGGAAAGTTTCCAGACATACGATTTGCATAATTATTAAGTTGATAACTTACTCAATTTTATAATGGCATCAAAACTTTTTATAAAAAGAAAGTTATCGCTGCAAAAAAAAAAGGTTTTAAAGCAATTAGGAGAAAAATGTGATGCAGTAATGTAAAAACTAATACAACTTGTCACTCAATTTAAAAGTTAAGTGAAAATACATCGAAGAAATTGAATTTTTTTAATTATGCTTTAACTAAGAAAAAAAAAATTGATAAATTCTAATGCATTACACTACATAACATTGATTTTTAAATTTTATACATTTTTATCAATGCTAATAAAAATCAAATCTATTGTAAATCAAAATAAATTATTTATTTATGAATTATTTATCATTGAAATTGGAAGAATTAAAGTAATGTTTTTTCAATTCATTAAAAATTTAATGTTTTAAAATTAAACAATTTAAAATTTTAGATATTTATTTCCGATTTTATCTGGTTTTATAATATAATATGAAACTAAATTATTAATTCATTCAGCAAAATCAATAAATTAAAATGCACTTATGTACTTTTAATGCATTCACAAATAATCCTATTTTTATAATGCATAATTTCTCGGTATTTTGTATTTTGTATTTTGTTGTTTTTATGGATTTTAAATATTTTATTGATAAAAATTCCGTGAATTTTAGATTTAGTTCTATTATAGCGAATATTTAGAGAGCTTTATGGATAAAGAACAATAAAAAATCACTGACTTTAAAAAAAATGTTTTTATTCATAATTTTCTTTTTTTGTTTGTATGTTATATATACATATATGTTTATATTTATATAATTAATTGAAATTATTTATTGCACATTACAAATAAAAGAGTTATTAACAATTTAATATTGTTATTTCAGCCTGATGCAGAAACCAAATAAATTAAAATAAAGAAAATTATAAAATTGCAAGAAATATGATTGTTTCATAAATAGACAGCCTTCAGCTTTATAAGAATTTCTTTTTAGTGGATGTAGGAAACACTTCATTGTCCATTAGAATTTGATCTATTTCATACTTATTTATATTTATAAGTTTTCATAATATAGAGTTTCTTGTTTCCCAGTTATGTTTGTTATTCTATTTATAGATATAACATATTTTTATATCAATAGAAAGGACGTCTGCTTATACACTTTGCAACAAGAGATAATATTTACGTGAAACTAGATTTATAATATAAAATATTTTCCTATTTCTACCTCCTCTTTTCACCAACTCATTTATAATATGCATTGTAGGTGTATATGATTAATAACTTTAATCATAATTTTTAGAAAAAAACGTAAGATAATAACGTAAGCACATAAATTCTTTTTTGTGTTCTATAAAATGATTTATATTCAAAAATTCACTGTGGGGGTATATGAAAGACGATTCATTCTAAATGTAAAATGACAATTATTTATATTGCATTTATACTAGAAATTCGTAGAACACATGACGGTAATAACATTTTTCGTAAAGCGCGACAAAGGAATTCAGTGAATAAAAGCAAAACCGAAATCGATAAAAAAACGTTTTATCTGATATTCCATTAATGAATGTTTCATACCTATGTACTCGGTAATAAGACAATGCAATGAACTCTGATAGCTTTTTTTCTGTTTATAAAATGCTAAACATTTTTTTCCTCTTTATAACATTGAAATCAGCTTGTCGGATTATGAAGAAAAAATGTTATGTCTCTAAGAATAGATTTTTTATTCCTAATTAGCTGAATGCTTCTTTTAATTTGTTCATTTTTAATTAATACACATATTTTTATTTTTATTTATATTAAATGACATTAAGAGAAACTCAAAGTTCTATTATATAATAATTTTCATCAAGGTGGCATTTTACATACAAGTTTTTCTATCTCAGAGTAAAATTGGAGATTTTTGAAAACTTCCTAAACTCAAATTTTTCTAATTCATATTTTCTAGGTATTTTCTTGTTTTTATGGTTTTTAGATATTTATTTCCGATTTTATCTGGTTTTATAATATAAAACAATGAAACTAAATTGATATTCATTCAGCAAAATCAATAAATGAAAATGCACTTATGTATTTTTAATGCCTTCACAAATAATCCGATTTCTACAATATAATGCATAATTTCTCGGTATTTTGTATTTTGTTGTTTTTATGGATTTTAAATATTTTATTGATAACAATTCGGTGAATTTTAGATTTAGTTCTATTATTGCGAATACTTATAGAGCTTTATGGATAAAGAACAATAAAAAATCACTGACTTAAAAAAAAATGTTTTTATTCATAATTTTCTTTTTTTGTTTGTATGTTATATATGTTTATATTAACATTCAACGTATAATATATTCATATGAAGGTGTATTTTATTCATTATGTACTTATTTATGTAATTCAAATTTTACCTCTATAAAGCTGGAAATACCAAATTAGCAGAATCAAATGGCACCCATTGCACTATTTAGTACTAATTTGGTACTTCTAGCTTTAAGGAGGTTCAAATTTTCTATATCTCATAGTTTTTAAGTGAACTATGGTAAATTTGAAGTTGTTTGGGTGCTACCGTCAAACATTTATGTTTATTGCATATAATTTAAAAAAAGAAATAACATATCGTATTTTAATTGCTACACATTTATTTGGTTTCTTTAGTTGAAATAATTTTTATGTGAAATTCGCATACGAAAATAAACATAAAATAACTAAAAATAAGTTTCAGTTTGTTATGAATTGGAAGCAGTTAATTTAAACTACATTTATTTCTAATAATTGCCTGACGAATTTTCATCTTACAATTCATTATTGTCAGCATTATTTAGTGTTGCAGAAACTTTGCAAACTTATTTTCGTCCTTTGTTTACAGAATACAACTGAAATAATATTTATTGTTAAGATAAAAGTGAAATTCTGATAGAATGCATATTATTATGGTAAATTTATTCATAAGCAGCATTTAAATGAAATGGGTCAAAGTAATATCAGTGAATAAAATTAACCTTAAAAAATAGGTCACAACACAACCCAAAAACTCAACTTTTTATACAAAAGGATTTGAACTTTTCGCTTTAATATTAAATATAGAAAAGATGAAGAATTATTAATATACATGCTGCGGTTTGTTATGCAGATTAAATGTGAATAACAATTTTTTCTAATTCCCATAAAGCTCATGCAAAGCTTTCATAATTTCATATCCTATAATTTGCTGCATACAATTTTTTCAGGACTCGTATGACTAATAATAAAATAAAAGTTTATAAAATATCAATGCATGTTTAATATATGTGAAATTAAACATGCAAATTATTTCAAATTTACGTTTATTTTGTATAAGTTTTAATTAAACAATTTGCAGTTGCTATAAAATTTAAATAATTATGAATAAATTACGCAGAATATCATTTATCATTTATTATAAAATAGGAAAACTGTTTGTTTGTAGAGACTGTTGGGTCTTTTTACCAATCTGCATCAAATATCACATAGATGTGTTCAGTGTTCTTCAAAACAAATGACAGCGAAACTTGAATTTTATTAAAAATTGAAAATTTTGTTTGCATGTTTGTTCGCTATACACTCGTAGATCCTTTAATTGATCTTGACGGAATTTTGCGTTGCTTCTTTTGCAAAAGAAATAAATGTAATAATTCAATTTGCATTTTAATTGGAAATGTTATTCTCTAGATATTTATATGGAAAATTCAAACTGGTCTTGGCAACACAAAATAAGCTATTGTTCGTAGAATACCTTTAATGTGATTATAGGTACTTCAGTTTAAACGCCTACAATTATTATCAGTGAAACTTACGTTGTCAAGTCAATCAACAAATCCTAGAGACAACGAATGGAAGTTATTGCACCAGAATTACACAAATTGCTCATGGGTAAACGTAGGTGGGATGTAGGAAGAAGTAGCAAACATAAATTTACATTTTATATTATAATTTGAAAAAAACTTAAACAATAAATATTCATAAAATCAACTAACATTAATTTCGTATACCTAACTGCAACAAACAAATGTTAGAAATAATAAAAGATTTATTACAAATAATTAAGAATTTTTATCGACGTAATTTTGGAGTAATTAGCAGATAAATTTTCCTTATATAACATCCAATAATGAATTGCCTAAAAATGACGCATTATTCATATTACGATTGTATTCTTCTATTTTGCAATTGTATGTATGTATGTATGTGTTTAATAACAAATGAAAGTAGAGCTAATTAATTTTTTTATTTGTGTTTATTCCGGGTTATTCTTATGAAGGTAATATTTTTATTAATTTTAAAGACTTGAACAATTACTTAAAAGTATTTGGGAATGCGATAGAAAGCTGTAAAATTTATTATGAGAAAACACTGCACTAAAATAAATTTTACTAATTTCTATAAAAAATTAGCTAATCAATGATAAATCGAAAGAATTTTCTTTTAAATTATATTTTATTGCTTATTCATTAATAAATTCGTTTTGCAATTTTTGCAATAACTAATCCTGATGTGCAAAATGTGTGTATTCTACTAAATTTTACCAAATATTAAAGCAAATTATGTCCTTTTTACGTTCCTCTAACGATTTGACTTTAAAAATATAATATTCAAATTAAAAATGGTTAATAAAAGTTTGTTATTCGTCAATTATATGTATTTTTCTATTTTTATCATGTTTTTTATTATGTATTTTTTTTTAAATAATTGGAACTCCAATTATATTCTAAACATTTAATTAAACTTAAAATTATCATTTTTAAGTGTCTTTTATCTATAAATTTATTATATTATTTGTAAATATTACAATTAAAATATGTACCTAATTATAGACTAATATTTCAGTTTGTAAAAGAAAGAAAATATTTATACTTTAACACTTTTGGGCCATAAACTATGGTCCACTGATGTTCCAATCCATTTTCTATGTCATGCCATTTTCTTATCGAATTTCCTTTCACTTTAGCTTTATTATTTATGTTTAGAGAAAATGCAAGTCATCACTTTGAATTAGTTTAAAAATGATCTTCAATCTCGAAGACAAACAATAAGAAAATGTTTTTTTTATATCTCATATGTCAATGCATAGATCAAATGATTTTTAGTCAAAAAATTTATGGCAAAATCGCAAATATAAAGTGTATAATAAAATAATTATAGAACTAACTAAAATTATTTGTTGCACATACGTACAAATGGTTATCGACAGTCTTTCAATGAAATTTATTTTTAATAATTAAAAATTTTAATTTGGGTTGAAAATAGTGTACCTTACAACAAACTCTAATAAAATTCTAGACTATTGAGTTTTTCGATAATTCGTTTGCAGTGGTAACGTCTACTATCTTATTTTACTATAATAAAATCTTGTTTTACAACTGTTTAGTTTTATTATACTTAAATCCTTACTGATATTCTTATACGTACAATGTGTAATTATTGTTTCTGACAGACAATCATTATGAGTTTTTAAATTAATTCTTAGTTATTACTAAGATGCAGGGCTGCAGTAAGGAAAACTTGCGCCTGGGGCCAATATTATAATCAATTTAGGTGCTTCTGTAGAGCTTCTTTAATATTATTTTTAAATTTTTTGTCATTTTTATATAGGCGGTCGCCTCCTCTGCCCCCTTCCCTTACCGCAACCCCGCTAAGATGCTGTCTTTTCTATTTTATATTTCATAACACACTGATGTTATATGCCTGACATTTCCCAGAATGGAAATTTTTTGAATTTATTCAAATAGGATATTTTGTTGATATTGTGAAAACAACAATAAATACAATTAAAATTTAACTATAAGAAATAAAGGCATATTTATAAGATAATGTTTATCAATATTGCAATTTTTTTTATTTTTAATTAATAATTAAAAGAAACACAAGGACATTTTTGCATATATAAAGTAGCGCACTTAATTATCAAACTAACTAACTAAATAAAAATGTTGCAAGTTGAATTTTACATGTGCGTAGCTCTCCTATTCTATAGTAGTAAGTATTGGATCATTAAAAATTGAAAATAAAATTAATTATTTGTTTATTTAGTTGATCCATGTTATTATTCATACGAAGGTAATTATATTTTATGATAATTTATCAATTTTTAACGAGTCATTTATATAGCTCAAGAGAATTGGGCTAAAAATTATTCACTATGTGAAGAAGGACTGCAACAAAGTCCAATTTTTATATATACAGATAAGGCAAATTTAACTGCACCAAAAACTCAGTTAGCTTTTTTTAATTTCGATGTAAATTTAACAAATGTTGAATTATCTAATGATGGCACTAAAGGTTAGAGTTAGTAAAAAATGATTTCTTAAATAATACAATGGATTTATAGTTATTGCAAAAATTAGTCCTAGTGAACAAAATGTGCCACAAATGAATGGCAGTTTTCTATTACGTACATATGATTTTATGTATATGGAATTTCATTGGGGTACTGAAGATAAGAATGGAACAGAACATCTTATTCAGGGATATCCGTATATATTTTCTTAAAATATAAATTCAATTTTTATTTAGTCACTATTCCTAGATATTCAATGGAAGTACAAATGTATTTTATTTACAAACCTTATGGTAAAGAAGCGGATGAATACGATGATGGAATTGTTGCATTTGCCTTCTTTTTCCGAGTATAGTAAAATAATTATAGCAAAAATTGATATTACAAACTATAAATTTTAGGCTGATTATGGCACCAATTCTGAAATGGCACAAATTGCAGAAAAATTACCAGACATTAAATTACCTAAATCGAAAACAACAGTAGAAAGTTTTCCACCGCTTGGTAATTTAATGGATATAAAGTATTCTGGTCAGCACTATACATATATTGGTTCTTTAACTCATCCACCATGTACTGAAGGTATTCGATGGTACGTGTTGAGGAGTGCACGAAATATGAATTATAATCAGGTTCATATAAAAAAGAAAACAATTTGCGTTCTTTCTTTTAATAATTAAGTTGTAGCTTTCTGCGTTTCGTCAAGTATTAAATAATACCAATCAGCCCATGGAAAGTAATCTTAGAAGACCAACGAAACCTCTTAATGATCGATTATTAATCACTAATAAATATTGGTAATAATGGAATTATTCAAATGTTGAAATCAATAATATTTGTTATGATTAGGTGATGGAATTATCTGTGTTTTTGGTTAATTAAATAATATTACAACATGAAAAGATTTTCTTTTAATTATTTAAATGTTTAATCTTACTCCTTAGATCTTTAAGAAAATAAAGAAAACCCTAATATAACTCGGTAGATAGGTTCCTGGAAAATATCATATTTTGAATCCATACACAATAAAACGATAAAGAGAAAATATAACTGTTTTTCATTTTGATTACCTTAATTTAATAATTTTCTTCCTCACCAAAGAAGTAGATTCGTGTTAAACGTTTTCGAAGTTCACCTTCTTCAAAAAGCTCAAATTTTACTTTAAGATATAGAAAATTGTGACTTAGAGAAATTTGAGTTGAAAAAGTATGTTAAAAAAATTATATGTAAAATGCCACGTTGATTCAAAAAATTTGCGAAAAAAATTGAGATGTAGAAAATTTTGACTTATTGAAGACAGTTATGGAAGTTCGACTGAATTTCCACTCTAGATTGAGAGAAACCGTGTTTTAATTGTAAAAAAATGTAATGTTTCATAAAATGTTATGAACCATTAAATTTTTTTATGATAACCATGTATTAAAGGAATTTATTGTACATATATATGTATACTAACCATAATCTTTCAGCAGAATTTATTTTTATTCATAAATTTTGTTATAGTCGATCTATGTATAATAATAGAAACGAAATATCATAAAATGAAATTGAAAATCTAAACTGATTTCAGTTTTTGGGACGAATATAAACTTTATATATTTAAAACTCTACTATGTTAATTGTATGAATTATTTTTATGCTTTAATAAAAATTATATTTAGAAAGCACCTTTTAACAAATTTAAATAAAATTATAGGAACTAGAGTTTTCCGATAATGGGTTTACAGTGCTTTTTGCTGTAATAAAATCTTGTTTTAAAATTACTGTTTCGTTTTAATATACTAACATCATTATGATGTATAAAGCACTACTTTTATGCAAGAGTTTTTCAAATTAATTTACGATATTCTTAGTTATTACTAAGATACTTTTAAAGGATATGATAAAAAATATGTTACGTCTATATTTCAGGAATATACACATAAAGCACGAATTAAACTACAGTCCAACCTCTTATAACGAGCACCTCTCATAACGAGTAATTCGCATAACGAGCACAAAAAAATATAAAGAAGTTGCTCTCTTAACGAGCGATAATTCGCGTAACGAGTTACGCAGACAGGGGAAGTCCCTGTTCCCGAGACATTTTTACATTGATTTGTATAGTGATTCGTTTAACGAGAAATTCGCTTAACGAGTAAGATTCTGGAACGAATTATGCTCGTTATGAGAGGTTCCACTGTACA